>JAJOOR010001523.1:0-80164 GCA_036250505.1 Solanum acaule | reverse complement strand
TAAGAAAGATTAAAGCAAAAAAAAAAAAAAAAAACAAAACAAAAATTGATTGAAATGCCAAAAGTAATATCGATAACCACTTGGAGGGGTGTTACTAACAAAAATAAGATGAATATATAAGATTTAAATTTCTATCTGTACTTAGAGAGGTGCACCAATCATCATCATATTTATATGTTACTTTTAAAGTGGATTTACACCTCTATATTTTAATACTTTTTAAAAAATATAACACTACTATATATAATCTAGAGAGGGGAGTATGGATTCACGTGAACCCACATAACCTCCTCTAGATACGCCTCTAACTGTCCAAATTTTGTATTATCGACAGTCTTCTTTCCTCCACTTTTCAGCCATCAGAATTTAAATTGAATCTAATCGAAAAATAATTACTGTTATTGCCCCGCTATTGCTACGATAAGGCAGAGGATTTTTGCTAGTACCATAATATAGTTTTCAGTAATTAAGTTTATCAGTAAAAAATTTTTTGATAAGTATTCTTTAATTTTATATATTTATAAAGTTAATTATATTTATATGGCATAAAAATAATTTATTTTGCTTTGTCAACTTTTTTAATGATAAATTTGGTTGAGTGATTTTATTGATATAAAAATCAAGATTGAGTGATTTTGAAAAGGCAAGCACAAAATAAATGTGCACGACAGGGCGATAGAGGGATAAAACCCAAGTCAAAACTTTCCCTTCTATTTGAAATAAGAGAAGACAAAATAATGCAAGAACAAACTGTTTGGGCAGCAAACAAACCAACCAAGCAAGAAAAATAAATCAACACACGAGACACCAAAGTTTAACGTGGAAAACCTCTTCAGTGTAAAGAGTAAACACAACAAGGCCAAAGCTCCACTATAATCAACAAGAGTTACAAAAGTGTTCTCCAAAATGGTCACCAACAAAGTGCCAAACAATGAGCAACACAACTACAAGATAGCACCAAACACTAGAGAAACAAAAGGAGCTAAAATACCCAAATCACAGCTACTGTTCACGATCTAAAATCTGGAGCTACATGACTCCAAATCACCCTCTCTTAGTTCCCAATCAAATATTAAGTTGAAAGGAACAAACTATCCAAAAATCAGCTCAATCGAATAAGAAATGAAGCGGGAATCGCGATTTGAAATTAGCTGCTAGGGTTTGTGCGAAAATCTGCACTTTCTCACTTTTCTCTCTATATGGCTGCTCTCAATCTCTTGTGATATCTCTCAAATAAGATCTAAAATAAAGTCTTACATATGCACCATAATATTGGGCTTATGGACAAAAGTGGGCTAGTCAAATTTGGGCTAAATTTATCCACAAAGGAAAGGAGGAAGACTCAAAACCTTGGACTTTTATTTATCCACATAGGAAAGGAAAAAGACCCAAAACTCAACACTTCTCCCCCTACCGACTATGTGGAGGAAACCTCCATCCCGGCGATCATGCAACATTCTTCAAACTTCCCTCTTGGCAAAGCTTTAGTCATCATGTTGGAACCATTATCATTGGTATGAATTTTCTCAAGTTCAAGCAACTTAGAATCCAACACATCTCGAATCCAATGATACCTCACATCAATGTGTTTAGACCGATCATGAAATGTAGAATTCTTGCCAAGGTGGATAGCACTTTGACTGTCGCAATAAAGCACATACCTCTCTTGAGCACAACCAAGTTCCTCCAAGAATCTCTTCATCCAGATCAATTCTTTGCAAGCTTCAACAGCTGCAATAAGCTCAGCTTCTGTAGTAGATAAAGCAACGCATTTTTGCAATCTATAGATTGCCAAGACATAGCTCCCCCTGCAAAAGGTATCAAGTAGCCTGTAGTAGACTTACGAGTATCAACATCACTGCCATGTCTGAATCAGTATAACCACAAAGAATAGGATTCCCTGTACCAAAACACAAACTCAGACTAGAAGTGCCACAAATATATCTCATAATCCACTTTACAGTATTCCAATGCTCTCTTCCCGGATTAGAAAGAAAACGACTAACAATACCAACATCATGAGTAATATCTGGTCTTGTACACACCATTGCATTCATCAAACTACCAACACCTGAAGTATAAGGAACTTTCTTCATTTCTTCCTTCTCACCATCACTGGAAGGACAATGACTAGTACTCAATTTGATGTGCATAGCTAAAGGTGTACTGACAACCTTAGCCTTGTCCATGCTAAATCTACGAAGTACTTTCTGAATGTACTTCTCTTATGACAACCACAACTTCTTGGCATCTCTTTCACGGATAATCTGCATGCCAAGAATCTATCTTGCTGGTCCCAAGTCTTTCATAGCAAAAGACTTATTCAACTCTTGCTTCAACTTTTTAATCTTGCAAGTATTATGACCAACAACAAGCATGTCATCAACATAAAACAAAACGATAATAAAGTCATCATCAGAGAGTTTTTGCACAAAAACACAATGGTCTGAAGAAGTCTTCTTGAAGCCCTGCTGACTCATAAAAGAACCAAACTTCCTATACCATTGCCTGGGAGCTTGTTTTAGACCATCCAAGCTGTTCTTTAATTTGCAAACATAATTCTCTTTACCCTTGACTTCAAAACCTTTCGGCTGCTCCATATAAATTTCTTCATCCAAGTCACCATGGAGAAAAACAGTTTTAACATCCATCTGTTCAACCTCCAAGTCCAGACTTGCAGCCAAGCCTAGAACCACACGGATGGATGACATCTTCACAACTAGAGGGAACATCTCATCAAAATCAATTCCTTTTTTCTGGTTAAAGCCCTTCACAACTATTCTAGCTTTGTACCGTGGAACTGGGTTACCATCTTCATGTTTCACCCTAAAAACCCACTTGTTCTTCAAAGCTTTTCGATCTTTAGGTAACATAACCAAATCAAAGGTATGATTATCATGTAGAGATTTCATTTCATCCTCCATAGCATCAAACCACATTTTTTTCTTCACTTTCCATGGCCTCATCAAGACTCTCTGGTTCTCCCCCGTCAGTCAAGAGTACATACTCATTTGGAGAATAACGAGATGAAGGTATTTTCTCTATAGTAGATCTTCTGAGAGAACTCTCGGGAGCATCAATAATAGTTGGTTCCTCACCAACTACATCGTCTTGTACTGGAGCATCAACGACATGCTGGTCATTCTGAATTATGATCACCATCTTCAATATCAACTTGAAGATTTTCACCTGGTGGAATAGTCAAAGGCACCAGATCAACATTAACTAGGCTCTCACTGGTCTGAGAATCAACTTTCTCATCTTTGTCAAGATCTTCAATTGTTTGGTCTTCAAAGAACATAATATCACGGCTTCTAACAAGTTTCTTCTTAACTGGATCAAAGAAACGATAGCCGAATTCATCTTGACCATAACCAACAAAGATACATTGCCTAGTTTTAACATCCAACTTTGACCTCTCATCCTTAAGAACATGCATAAAGGCTTTACACCCAAAAACTTTAAGATGATCATAAGAAACATTCTTACCAGACCAAACTCTGTCAGGAACATCACCATTCAAAGCAACAATAGGAGATAAATTGATAACATAGGCAGCAGTATTAAGTGCTTTTGCCCAAAATAAATCTGGCAGCTTAGCATCTGAAAGCATACATCTAACCCTCTCAATAAGAGTTCTGTTCATCCTCTCCGCTAAACCATTTAGCTGAGGGGTCTTCGGAAGAGTTTTCTGATGCCGAATACCCTGCTCTCTGCAATATCTATCAAAAGGACCAATATATATATATATATACTATCCACCATTATCAAAACGGATGCATTTCAATTTCTTCCATGTCTGTCTCTCAACCAAGGCCTGGAAATTCTTGAACACATCAAGTACCTGATCCTTGGACTTCAAAGAGAATACCTAGAGTTTGCGTGAATGATCATCAATAAAAGTCACAAAGTAAAGTGCACCACCATGAGACTTTACCTTAAAAGGACCACACAAATCAGAATGTACCAACTCCACCAAATCAAGCTTTCTTGAAGGCGAATGACTCTGAAAAGAAACTCTTTTCTATTTACTCGCTAAGCAATGATTACACTTGTTCAACTTTGCTTGTTTCACTCCAGAAAGCAAATTCTTCTTAGCCAAATTGTCCATCCCCTTCTCGCTCATATGACTCAGTCTTCTATGCCATAACAATGATGAAGTATCATTCTCCACCACATTTACTGAGCCTCTGAGAATTGAGCCCTGAAAATATAAAAGTTAGATAACTTGTCACTACGGGCAACCACCATCGAACCTCTTGTAAGCTTCCACTAGCCAGCACCGAGGGTATTAACATAACCCTCATCATTAAGGTATCCAACAAAAATCAAATTCAAGCAAACATCTGGAGAATGCTTGACATTATTGAGAACTAGTTTGGAGCCATTATTACTTTCCAAACAAACAGTCCCAATACCAAGAACCGCAACCTCATGATTATTGCCCATTTTCAACATCCCAAAGTTACCTGGAGTATAAGAAGAAAATAATTCCTTCCTGGGCGTGACATGAGAAGTAGCACCAGAATCCACAAACTAGCTAGACTCATCGCAAACAAGATTGACGGCATTTTCATCACAAGAAACAAGAAGGTCATCGTTAGCAACAACAACAACACGATTTTCATTATCGCCTTCTTTCTTTTGTTGTTTCATATCTCTCTTGTACTTGAAACAATATTTCTTGATATGCCCATTCTTGTGGCAATAGTCACATGTAACATTCTTGAATATGGACTTTGACTTTCCTCTACTTTTATCTCTTTCATTCTGACCTCTAAACTTGCTTCTCCCCTGTCTTCAATAAACAAAACATCAGAGTGTGAAGTAGAAGATGATGAGCCTTGAGATCTTCTTCTCATCTCTTCATTCAAGACACCACTCTTAGCATATTCTATGGTCATAACACCACTGGAAGCAAAATTAGTCAAAGAAACTCGAAGAGTTCCAAAAAAGTTTGGCAGAGTATTAAGAAGCCATAATCCTTGTATTTCTTCATCGAATTTTATACCCATTACGTACAGCTGATCAAGAACACCTTGAAAATCATTAATATGATCAGAAATAGGAGTGCCCTCTTTCTACATCATGTTCATCAATTGTTTCAAAAGAAATTTTGAAATAATTTATTGTTTCCAGTCTTCGAAGCATATAGTGTCTCGAGCTTGTCCCACAAACTTCTGGCATGTGTTTCATTCACAATGTGATTTCTAACATTATCTTCAACCCATTGTCGAATATATCCACAAACCTGTATATGCTCAAATTCTCAATCCTCATCATTCATAGATTCGAGTTTATTAGAAGAAAACACAGGTAGATGCATTTTCTTGACAAATAGAAGATCTTTCATCTTGGCTTTTCAAATGTGATAATTACTACCATTCAAACAAACCATCTTCCTCATATTTGACTCCATCATTCAAATAGATTATCAACAACAAAACAATGCTCTGATACCACTTTGTTGGGAAAGGCAAGCACAAAATAAATGTGCACAACAGGGCGATAGCGGAAGAAAACCCAAATCAAAACTTACCCTTCTATTTGAAACAAGAGAAGACAAAATAATGCAAGAACAAACTGTTTGGGCAAAAAACAAACCAACCAAGCAAGAAAAATAAAACAACACACGAGACACCAAAGTTTAGTGTGGAAAACCTTTTCGGTGTGAAGAGTAAAAACCACAAGGCCAAAGCTCCACTATAATCAACAAGAGTTACAAAAGTGTTCTCCAAAATGGTCACCAACAAAGTGCCAAACAATGAGCAACACAACTACAAGATAGCACCAAAAACTAGAGAAACAAAAGGCGCTAAAATACCCAAATCACAGCTACTGTTAACGAGCTAAAATCTGAAGCTACAGGACTCCAAATCACTCTCTCTCAGTTCCCAATCAAATATTAAGTTGAAAGGAACAAGCTGTCCAAAAATCAGCTCAATCAGACAAGAAACGAAACGGGAATCGTGATTTGAAATTAGCTGCTAGGGCTTGTGCGAAAATCTGCACTTTCTCACTTTTCTCTCTATATGGCTGCTCTCAATCTCTTGTGATATCCCTCAAATAAGGCCTAAAAGAGAGTCTTACATATGTACCATAATATTGGGCTTATGGGCAAAAGTGGGCTAGTCAAATTTGGGCTAAAATTATCCACAAAGGAAAGGAGGAAGACCCAAAACCTTGGATTTTTATTTATCCACATCGGAAGGGAAAAAGGCCCAAAATGCAACACAATGACTTTACTAGATAAATTTTCAAAGTTGAGTGACCTTTTGAGATATTAACTTTATGCTAAATGTAACGACCTGCTAGGTCGTTTTGAGAACTAGGACTATTTTGACTCTTCCCGAAAAAAAATTAAAAGGGTATTTTAAACTATTCGGTAATTACGAGTATCTAGTTAATAAATTTTTATTTAATGAGTATTATAGTTAATAGTTAGTGGGCCAAGTCCATATTTCATTTAATACCCAAGTAATTTGGCCCATGTAAAGAGATGAATTAAGAATAATTGAGGGTTAATAATTCTTTGTCACCCCCACAACCCACTAAAACTTCTATCTGCACACGACGAGGAGAATCATCGCATAACCAAAACCATCATGAAATCTTCCAGGTAAAAAGAAAAATAATTTAAGTTGATATTGTCGTGTGTGTATGTGTTGTCTGGGTAGGAATTTTATTTGGTTTAACGGGTTAGAAATATGCTGTAAGTTATTTTTTTTTTATGACAAGGAAATCGCAGCCACTATTCTTTGGGTGCGCACAGGGTAAAACTCCACTCCTATGTAATAACTCGCAAACCACATAGGAGAATATGCGGTAAGTTATTGCTGCCAACGAATCAGTGCTAGCAAGATTTCGGTCGGGATTTGTCATTAATGGATATAAAATTGTGTTGATAAGATTTCGGCTGGAATATAAAATAAATAAAGTTAGGGAAAGCAAATTTTGGAAACTTGACACTATACCATAGGATGGATTCTTTGGTAGGATAAATTAATTATTAATTAGGAGAGAGTAATCATTACGGTAATGATTAACTCATGATTTTAAGTGGTAATTCATTTAAAAAGGAACTGAAGTATAGTAATTATGAAGGCTTGGAGTTTTTGTTAAATTTTCGTTAGTTTCTGTTGCTACTCTTGTCACTATTAATTATTAAGCATAATGGATATATATGAACACTATTAGAGTATGTTATTTAGTGGAATTAAGATTTAACTCTAGGCTTAAAATTTAGGAATATGAGACTTGACATATTAGATGGCACCAAAATTTAGGAATTTCATTATATATCATGGGTGTTAGTTTGGTGTCATTAGGTTGGATGAGATTTATATATCATTTTGAATTAATGATAAGTGAGTGGATGTAAGGTGCTGCGTAGTGGATAGTACAAATGCTGTTTGTTGCTTTGGTTCATGATCACTGTATCACTTAGTTAAATTCGTAGCATATTTTATGTCTTGAAATATTCCGGTGGTGTTCACAATTTTTTACGAATAGTGGTTAATTGGTCCAAGAGTGACCATCACGGTTAAGTTGATGATATATTTAAAAAGTGCAAAATTTAAAGGGGAATAAGATGGTAACATTCGTGAAGTTTGAATGAGTTTTGGGGTTTGGGATAGAGGTATAGCTCGATGGATGTCTATAGATTCGTTTACTTACGAGCATAATTGGTAGATTTGGAACGTTCTGAAGCTTTACGAAAGGGAAAGGCGAAATTTTAAGGATTCGTGGCACGTGTTCGGCACTCAAGGTATGTTAAGACTTTCAGACTTGTTGGAAGGATGTTTTTCTAGTTAAAAGATTAAAAATGAAATAGACCATGGGTAAGGGCGAAAGATGGGGGTCTTGTACCAATGGTGTGACGGGCATTGGTACGAGTACCGGTGTTATAAAGGGAAAGTTTATTACTATAGTAGGTGGATTGTAATCCGAGAATGCCAAAGCATATGGGCATTAGCTGATATATTATTGACTTGAATTTTGTGTGATTGTGTTTCCTTATTGAACTCGTATATTTGTGATAGTTGAGGTGGTTATGTATTACACGGATATTTGATTGATTGAGATGCATCATCATCCCCTTTATTTGAAATTATATTGTGCACATGCATTGACATGAGATTGAGTATAAGTTGGGCATGTAGAGATCGTCCGAGCGGAAATTGTTTGATCTTATGATAGTGCCTTGAGATCGTCCGCACAAACACGTGGAGATCGTCCATGTCGGTATATGGACCTCGCGAGTCTCCTATGGGTCATGAACTCTCGATATATTTTCGAGGAGTATCATGTATACGGTTGAGAGAGTACTTGGCATCTGAGGCATATCATTTCATGGTGTTGTATTGCATTGCATCTCATGACATCCTTCATTCTTGATGATTATGTGTTTTATTGGTGGCTGGAAAGTACTTGATATTTGATTACCTCTATTTGATGAAACTTGACTGGTAGTATAATATAGATTTGTATAAGTAAAGAGATGATTTTCTTATATGAACTCCCGTCACTACTTCTTCATTGTCGGTCTATGAGATATACTAGGTACACGTAGTTTCGTACTCATACTACACTTGTTGCACTCTTTTGTGGTGTAGATTTGATTTCGAGTACGAGCACATCTCGTGGAGCTTTTTGAGTCCGAGCTTGAAGTATCTTGGAGTTGTGATGAGCAGTTTGGCTGTTCTGTGGCCCACACATCCCTCTATCTTTTATTTATTCTGTTATTTTAGTATTCAAACAGGATATCCCTTATGTTTGGATTTGTCATTTTAGTTTCAGACTTGCACCATATTTAGAAGCCATTGTACTTATGACACCAATTCTTGGGTGGTATTTTAGGTTTCCGCGTTTTGTATTTATGAAGGACTTGAGATTGGAGATATTCTACTCGTTGTTTACCTCTTTACATCAGTTGTTAGTTTGAT
The DNA here is from genome assembly GCA_036250505.1 of Solanum acaule. Classification (NCBI taxonomy): domain Eukaryota; kingdom Viridiplantae; phylum Streptophyta; class Magnoliopsida; order Solanales; family Solanaceae; genus Solanum; species Solanum acaule. Next base: position 71,219 of record JAJOOR010001523.1, on the reverse strand, counting down.
TGGTAAAATTATTGGATTGGCTTACCTATCGGTGGGAAAGATAGGTGCCATCACGACTTATGAATTTGGATCGGGACACTAAAACGATGTAAAAGACAAATCGATTAACAATAGATGCTTACAAACTTCACAAGTCAATCCGATTAATTAAGGAGATTCTTACCTCAGATAAGTTGGAGATTCACCAAAATTGAAAGAATGAACTTATCACAAAGATGCTCGATTGATGTAATTTTAGGGAGAAAATAAAATATAGTTAATAAGTCATAAATTAAACTAAAATAAAATGAAAATGAGAAGGAGCAAAGATATTATAAAGAATGTTAATGTTTAGAGAATTAAAGAGAATATCTAGGGAATAAAGAATATCACCAGTGACTATTAGTAGAACTCACGTATTAGTTTAAGGTGAAATTTCTTCCACATTACTATTAATATAAAAGCGGTTGGGAGCAGATAGTTGTTCGTTGATATGCTTATTTTTAATTGAGGGTTTTTTTAAAATTCAGTATTTTCTCAATTTCAATTTTTTTATTTTATTTTTCTTTTTGATATGTCATATATTTGAAAATTACATAAAAGAATTATAAATCAAAATAATTTATAATCTAAAATATTTTAACTATATAGAGACGACTACTGACTAGAAGCAAACAATTCATCAACATGCCTTCTAGCTAAGGATATTTCTGAAAAATTAGTACCCTATTTGTTTCAATTTATATGTCATATTTATTTGGGTCTATTATATGATTGAAAGTTACGTAATAGTACTATAAATAATAATAATTAACTTAAAATATTTAAAAATTAAATAAAAAATTGGTTGACTTTTAAAATTCTACGAGTGTCACATAAATTGGACAAAGAAAATAACAATACTATTTAAAAATTATGTAAAGAGTACTATAAATCACAATAATTAGTAACTTAAAATATTTAAAGAACATAAAAAATTGTGAGTACTCTCGAAATTCTATTTGTGCCGCATAAATTGGGATCAGCAATCTGAACACCATCAAGTGCCTCGGCTTGACGTGACGATCAAATACCTTGTAAGCCTGATTGGAGTCGTCTTACATCGTTTCAAGAGCCTCGACCATAGACTCTACCCTTGTGTGTCACCCTTACCACTTTTTCTGTCCAAATTTGGTTGGACAGTTCAGGTGTCATTTGGACCGAACTATCTAGATTCTCATTGACATACTGATTAAACTCATCCTACATATTAAATATGAAAATTGACATCAATGTATATAACTATCATAAATATATTCACTATTAATATATATTATTCATATTAAATAACTTACAAAAGTTCGTTCGATCCTTTTCTCCACCCACACATCCGGATCTCACTCATTTTCTTTCTTCTTCACATGAGTCTCCTTGAAAACCTCTGGTACAAGGGGAGTGCGCCCCATTTTTTTTCCTATAAATAAAAATGAAATTTATATTATAACGATATTAATCAACTAATTATTTATTTAAAAGTTTGAATTTGAACTTACCATCTCTCTTGTATATTGTTTCAATGCTCTTTCCACCTCCAGTGTGCAATGAGTCATCCTTAAGACTGCCTATAGCCTTTTTGGCTTGTTCGGACATCGCCTTGAACTTATCTGTGTTCCAATATTGGCGCAATTCATCAAACACATTAGGCAACATTCAACCTGGACACGATTAGTATCTCGAGCTTTCTTTAGCCAGCTAGGCAGTCTTGCAGACGCCCTCCTCTCAAATGTGGTCGCAATGACCATATTAAACCTCGGTTCCCAAGTACACATAGTCAGAAAAAATGAATAACCTTAGATAATTAAAAAAAGTAAAGGATACTAGAATTAATAAACTTAACTAAAAAATTATTTACCTTAAATTCAATAAACATCGCCTGACGTATACTTTGGGATCTCATTCCAAGAGTGATAAGCCTGTGTAAAAAGCCTTCTCACAAAGTCTTTTAAAGCCCGGACAACATCCTTTGCAAGATACCACCTGCAAAACACATAATAAACATGTTACTTCATGAATAATATTTTTAAGATGCTCAAATAAGTAAAATAAGATAACAAATAGGTAACAAAACAAACTTACGATGACCCATCCGGCTCAATCATGACTTTGCCAATCCTGTCCCTCTATCCTGGTGCTAGAGCAAATGTCTCATATGGTGTAGGTGTAGGTGATACACCAGGATGCACATAATGTCGAGTCAATGGAGGTGGACCAGCTACAACATCTGACTGCTCACTACTAGAATCTCTAATCCTCATGGCAAATAGCTAATGAGATGTACCTTTGGAAGATGGAGAGGGATCTAGAGTTCGGCCAGCCGATAAGGGTCGTGCTCGACGAATAGTCTGTAAAGGTAGGTCCTCGTAACGCCGTGGAGGCAGTGATTGTGAAGTAGAGGAAGCATCGGCTGGTCGACGGTAATTAGGATAATATTGTCGAGTATTCACCGTACCAAATGGAACAACCAATAAATGAGTATCATGAGTAATGCGCTCCGGCGCAGAAGAAAGAAATCCTGGAATATCCTCAGAATCTATAGGTCTCCTAGACTTCTTCTTTTTAGTCTTATTAGGCTGACTAACTCCAAGATGCTCGCGAGATCTATCACCCTCACCCTCTGATGACATATGTACGCAAATTTACATGGATAATATATAAAAATCATAAATAAAATAAAATTAGTATTAGCAAAATAAATAACTTACATACTAGCTATATAGTCTGCCATTCTACTTTTATTCCTCCTCGCTTGTTTCATTTCCATCGCTCTCCCATTCTCCCTCCTCAGTTGTTTCATTTTCATTGTCATATTCTTCGTTATCAAATGAATCATTTTCCCCATCCTCATTTATTTCTTCCTCAACATGTATCATTATCTCATCATCAGATACTTCTTCTAATATGTGTTGAGGATGTTGTAGTATGGTTTCCAATTCAACATCAACTTGTTGCTGAACAATTGCAACCTCATTTTGGTACGCCATATCTAAGACATTGTAAATTTCAATTCTTCCCATAGGTTTAGTCTTTATAACAACCCACAAATCAGCTTTGTCTCTACAAATAGATATGGAGCGTAATACACTTGCTTAGCATTTTGTGCAATGGTGAAAGGATCATAACTTCTGTATTTTCTGGTGTGCTTAACTTTAATTATATTATGTTATTGGTCCACTTTTCTGCCTCTGTGTGATGGGTCAAACCACTACACTGAAATAATACGATCTTCTTTTTAGGCCAACATGAATACCTTACTTCAATAATCTCATGAATGACACCATAATATTCAATAGTTTGTCCAGTACCATCAACATCACCTTTTATGAAGACACTGCTATTGTTTGTTTTCTTATTCCTAGAAACTTCTTCAGTTTGAAACTTAAAACCATTGACACAATCTGAATTTGAGATTCAGGTACAAGTGCAACTTTTTTCACTAATTGCAAATGTTCGACATTTGAGTATTCATTGTAAACCTATTTATTGTTGGTTAAAATAATATAATTTAGTATAACATGAATACATTATTAAATACTTATTGATTCAACGTAAGCTTGCACACTTACATATTCTGTTAGCCATTTGAAAAATTCCGTATAGATGGCTTCATTACCCCATGTGTTTACGAACAAGCTGATCATTATAACATTAAGATTTTTCATTAGTTAATATATTTTTGAACACTTATTAGTATACATGTAATTTAATAATATATTTTTAACACTTACCTGAGATATGGTTGAATCTCTGGACAATTAAGCAATATATATGTCACGACTGATTGCATTTCCATACTAGTGAAGCTTCGCTTTCCACATTTTTTAGATCCTCGACCATTTTGATTAAAAATTGATATCGGTGGAAATAAAGGATCAATATCACCTTCATCTTTGCGATTGAGCCTGTTTCTCCTACATGACACATCATTCCCAAAGTAATAAGAATAAAAATCACTAGTTTCTCTACCAATATGACCTTGAACAACTGATCCTTCGATCTTTCCTCTTTGCTTAATTGTTTGCTTGGAACTGCCAATTTTTCTGCATGTATATATCTATATGTTAAAAAGGAAAGAAAAACTTAATGATTAACTATTTTACTTAGTGAATATTTCAATGTTATGTCTCAAATGGATACATCCATCTTGTTTGAACTGGACCTCCGAGGCGGGCCTCTTGTACAAGGTGAATTGAAAGATGCTCTATTACATCAAAGAAACCACATGGAAAGATCTTCTCCAACTTAGTAGTAATAAGAGGAATATACTCTTCCATCCTGTCTAAACTACTCTCCAACAACTTTCCAGAACACAAATCTTTAAAGAAACGACTTATATCTATGATTGGTTTCCATATCCTTTCGGGTAGATGGCTAAAAGCAATAGGAATTAAAGTTTCCATGAACACATGACAATCATGACTTTTCATACTTATCAATTTTTCTTCATTCATATCTGCCCGCTTTCCTAAATTCGAAGCATAACCCTCCGACATCCTCAAATTTTTAACCTACTCACAAATTTCACATTTCTTATCCAATGTGAATGAAAAACTGGCTTTAGGCTTAACTATTTTACCATTTTATAATTCCTGCAACCATAACTCTCTTCTCATACAATATTCCTTTATGTCCATTTTAGCTTTTGGATTGTCTTTTGTCTTACCCTTAACATCCATCACTGTGTTAAACAAATTGTCAAAATATTTTTTTTCAATGTGCATCACATCAAGATTATGCCGTAGCAGATTGTCCTTCCAATATGACAACTCCCAAAATATGATTTGTTTGGTCCAATTATGTTCAACACCATATCCAGGAAGTCTAGAAGGTGAAGCTTCTGTAACTTTAGGTAATTGAGAAACACTCTCCCAAATTTGATGCACTGTGAGTAATGGAGGTGAGGGGGTCACTTTCAATCTTATTTTTCCCGAATGCATTTTTCATCTTTCTAAACTCATGATCCATTGTCAAGAACTGACGATGACAATCAAACCATGTATTTTTATGCCATGCTTTAAAGTGAATCCCTTACTATTTTCCATGCATTACGGACATGCTAGCTTTCAAGATGTCATCCAACCAGACAACATCCCATATGCAGAAAAATCATTAATAGTCCATATTAAAGAAGCACACATCACAAAATTTGGCTTAGTTGATATGTCATAAGTCAAAACGCCTTCAAACCACAATTGTTTGAGCTCATCTATCAATGGTTGTAGATAGACATCAATCAAACTTTTTGGATTACGGGGACCTGGAATAACATAACTTAGAAAGATGTAGGGACTAGTCATGCACATTTCAGGAGGAAGATTATACGAAGTAAGAAATACCAGCCAACATGAATAAGGCGAAGCAACATTAGAGAATAATGTGAAGCCATCTGCACACAACACCAATCTAACATTTCTTGGTTCACTAGCAAAATCAAGATATACATTATCAAAATGCTTCCATGCTTCACCATTAGATGGATGAGACAAGACACTCAGCGGCCTTCAATATTCATGATGCCACCTTATATGTGGGACAGACCTCATCGATGCATACAACTTCTTTAACCTAGGAATAAGAGGTAGATAATGCATCGCCTTAACTGGGACCATCTTTCCAGCCGGAGTCCTCTTATAACAAGCATGTCTACAAAACTTACAATTTTCTAATTCACTATCAGTCTTGTAAAACAACATGCAACCATTAACACAACAATGAATTCTATCATACGTCAATCCTAACTTGGAAACCAAACTCTTTGCCTGATAGAAGTTCTTAGGTATGTTAAACTCTGGATTAACTAGTTCACCCAAAAGATCAACCATTGAGTCCATCGCTGCATTAGGAACATTCCAATCTGACATTAAATCTAACCGAAACTGACAAGGAAGAGTGCAGACTCCCTTCACATAGTGGAGGACTAGACTCTTCTAATTGATCATAGAAGCGTGTTGCTTCTTCGTTAGGAGCTTCATCAAAATATTGTTTGGGTTCCATCCCACCTTGAACCCCGAAAGCATCATTGATCATTTCATGAACCCTATCAGGTTCAACCCTATCATCATGTTCAACCCTAATTTGACCATATGGTGCAAGCATATTATATTCATCCACAGGCCTCGAATTATAAAACATACCATTCAATCCATCTCTTTCTCCATGATCAATCCATACGAAATATCTAGGCTTAAATTCATTACGGTACAAATGAACCATGATTGTATCTGGTTCAAATTTATTTAAGCACCTACATGCACTACAAGGACGCTTAACCAATCCATTATTCTTGAAAATATCAAGTGTCATTGTATGTTCAATAAAATGTCTAACACCATCAATAAACTCAGGTTTCAAACCAACATCAGTTTCATAATGCTTATTATACATCCACAAGCGATGATCCATCTACAAAAATATAGATATTCAATTATATATTATAAATTTAATTTAATAATAATTTTACTACATTAAACTAATTTATATTGTTAATATATATTTATAATTACTTAATATATATATTTATTATTACTTATATATCTAATTAATTAGTTCATAAATTTTAATTAAGTTTAAGATTTCAAATAATTAATTATATTTATTTTAATTCCGTTCAAGTTATTATAAATTAAGTTCAAAGTTCTAATTAAGTAATTATTAAGTTCTAATTAATTAAGGTCATTAAGAATTAGTCATATTCAAGTTCAAATTTCAAGTTCAAATTCTAAGTTCAAGTTCAAGTTCTAAATTCAAGATCATATCAAAGTTCTAAAATTAGTTATATTCAAGTACTTCTAATTATAAGTTCAAGTTCTAAATTCAACTTCTTATATATCTAATTTCTAAACTTAGTTATATATAAACTTCTAATTAAATTCAAGTTCATATCCAATTTCTAAAATTAGTTATATATAAACTTCTAATCCAAGAATTAGTTATATTCAAGTTTCAAGTTCAAATTCAAGTTCTAAATTCAATTCATATCTAATCTATAAAATTAGTTATATATGAACTTCTAATCCAACAATTAGTTATATATATTCAAGTTCTAATTAAAAAAAAAAAATCCTCATAAATTCATGACATTCAAACATTCAAACTTCATCAATTACTAACTTCTAACTTCAAATTAACAATTTACTAACTAACAATCATCAAATTAAAAAAAATCCCATCTCACAATCAAATTAAAGATTTTCAAATTCAAACTAGTACCCAAATCCTAAAAACCCTAATTCATTCACTATCAAACACAATCAATCATTCAATAAAACAGAAATCCAATCAACTAATTAACAAAATCAAATGTAACTCAAATTGAAATAATTTAAAACTAAATTGATAAAACCCTAACCTTAAATTAAATTGGAGAAGGAGACGGGGGCAGCAGCGGTGGGGTCGGCAAGGAGGCAGCTGCATCGTTGGTGGCAGCAGCGGCGACGTCGACCGCGTCTGCTTAAAGAGAAGGAAGAGAAGGAAAATGGAGAAAAATCGTGTCTGTGTATTTCAGCTATTTAATGAAGAGCGACGGACAAGGTCTCCTTGTCCGTCGCTTTCTTTTAAATAGTTTACCAATATTTTGACCAAAAAGTGACGGACTAAGAGACATTGTCCGTCACTTTTCTAAAATATTTGACTATATATTTTGGCCAAGAAGCGACGGACATAAAGATGTCGTCTGTCGTTTTAATAAAAAAATAATTAATAAATTCTAATTAATTAAAAGCCACGGACAGCGTGGTTAAATTTTAAGTTATATATAATTATTTTTAATAAAAAGTGACGGGCGACGTCTCTATCTATAGTAACTAATTATATATATATATGGCGCAAAAATCTGCGAAAAATAGAAATGGACTAAAAGATGCCGTCCGTCACATTTTGTAAAATAATTTTAAAAATAATTATTTTTATTAAAGAGCGACGGACAGTGTGGCAAACTGCGTCGCTTTTTGATGCGACGTTGTACGTCGCTTTTCTGCCCGTCGCTTTTTAACAGTTTTTTAGTAGTGACCTTTTTAGTCCTTCTCTAATCTAACAATAACTTTTCCAAACATGTATATTAAATAGTTGATAGAACTCAGTCTTTGCATTACAGAGCGCATTTACCTGAAGAATGCAAAAGATCAGAAACAATGAACACTCATTGAAGAGCAATGTCAGAAATACTCTAATTTTTCTCTAAGATTGAATTAGTTTGGAGTGAAAAAATAAAGAAGAGCACAATATTCGAAAGAAGAAGAAGAGCTTGAAGAAATAATGTTAGTTGGGCACAAGCAAGTCTAGGTATAAATTTTTTGATTTTGAAAATTATGATTTAGTTCATATTAATATTAATAAGGAGGAATTGAAGAAAATGATTCAAAATATGTTGTTTTTGCAATTTATGTATTGAATTATATATTTTATTTCTCTAATTTGAGTTTGTAAAATTAGTGATAAGCAATTTCTATAACTTTATAAATTTTAAAATTTTAAATTTTATTGTGCAATTAATCATTTATAAAGTCAAAGGCTCATTGTTTATTTGCATTTCTATTCCATAAATATTTCCTGTTTGAAGCATTGAATTAAATAATTGAATTATAGAGAAATGACATAAAGTCACCACTGAAGTTTTTCTGAATTTTCAGAAAGATACATTAACTTTGCGAGCGTCCTATTACCCCATAAAAGTAATGAATATCTTTATAATAGGACCATTTAAAGTCATTTTCTCTTCTGGTAAGACGCGCATGAGCATTACCTGGTGTTGAATATATTTCTTTTCTTTTCTTTTGTTTTCCATTTCTCAGTTTCCATGTCTCTTCGATTTCTTGTTCAAGTGATAATAGAGTGGAGATGATCTGCCTTATTTTTTATGATTCTTGGTCAAAATTCTTGGAGGAATAGCTGAGTAAACAAGGAATTGAAGGTTAACAAGTTAAGGCTTTCTTGCATTATATAAAAAAGATAACATATTTAGAAGAAATTAAGCCCTATCACAAAAATATCTTGATTTCTCAAAACTAAATAAAATTAAGAAGAAAATAAACCTTGAATAATTTCAAATTAAGTTTTTCGACTTGAAATTAAAAACGAAAAGGTTTTGGGGAAGATGATGACTTCATCAGAGAGAATTCCAACGACTCTTTTGAGCTTGTTTTGGGGAAGATGATGAATTTAAATAAAGTAAATACTCCATCCCTCCAACAATAGTTGTCCACTAACTATTTTGGGATGCCCAACCATACTTGTTCACTTTATGAAATCAATGAATAATTTTATACTTAGTTTCTAATTTACCTTATCATTAAATATAGTTATTTTCCTATTACATTTTTCAAGACATTGTATTTATTATATTATATTCAGAGGGTGATATAGTAAAATTATCCTTCTCTTTATAGTTTCTTAAGAAGTGTGCAAAGTCAATAATGGACACGTATTGTTGGACAGAGGAAGTAATTAATAAAGAAAAATCTGAAATGTGACAGCATTTAATTGGTTTAATTAGCACAAAAATAGACCTTCCCGCAAGTGTTGTGTGCGTTCACAAATCAGGTAAGAAAATGGGTCAAAATGATCCTTTTACAAAGATATTCAATACTTTTGTGGGATAATAGGACACCCGCAAAGTTAAGGTGTCTTTTTAAAAATTTGAGCACTTTCAGTGGTGACGTTATGTCTTTTCTCTATAATATACTATATGTAAATATAACATAAATATATATTAAAAATTTAATTTTTAAAACTAATGTAAGTCGATAGTTGAAAAATAATCTTTGCAAATATTACTTAAACAAATATTGACATATAAAAATTCAAAAATAAATTTATTTGTGTGCCTTGTCGTCACCCAAAGTATACCCTAGGTGTAACATGGAGTATAGAGTCCCGAAAGACTCTACACAAGACACTTAGAATATATAATACAAGATAATAAAAATAAAGATTTCAAAAGAATAGTCTCATGTCATCAAAGAGTTGGACAAAGAGGAAGTCTAACATAGTCTCAATAGGTCATCTATTACACCAAAAGGAAGTGGTTGGGACGTAACTCATACACCGCATACAAAACATCTGAAAACTGAAATAAAGAAAAACTGTAAAAGTTTCTTGAACCTTGGAGCATGAGGACTCACCAATCTCTGAATCAACAAGGAAGATCAACTAGCCACGAGTATGTGAGGTAGCAGTTTTAGAGCCTACATTATGAGACAATGTAGACACAAGTATGCATTAGTACATGGAACGCACTAAGTATGATATAAATGCATAAAATATATGAATTCATGCTATAAAAGACTTTACATGATATGCAATGACCAAATTAAATCATTGTAACACCCCAGATTCGAAATGAGGCAAATTGCAATTTTTGGGGAAATTGCAGGTGTCACCCACGAGGGCCAACCATGCCATGTGGTTGGACCCACACCTGTAGATGGGCTCCATAGATTGGACACCCTGGAACACCGTTAGGACAGTGACCACGGCCAAGACCACGCCTCATGGGTGGGTCCACGGTCCGTGGAAGGGGCAGTTGTGGATTGGCCAAAAGTCTCTGACCATGATCCACAATTGACCAAGACGTACCGTTGGTCGATCCACGATCAGTAGGTCATGGTCTCGTGGGTCATGTTAGGGAAATTATTTTAGGGGCTTAAGGGTCTTTTCCGATTTTAATTAGAATTAAGTGGTGTCATTTTGACTAAACCTAGACCACTTATATAGGCATTATAGACCCCTAAATTCACCCAATTAAGTCATTCTCTTAAATCACAAAAGAAAACCCAAATCCTCTCTCAAATATTCTCTCTAGAAGGTAGAAGAAGAAGAAGGAGATTGAAACTATTTCAAGATCAAGTCTTCCAATCTTCAAGATTCGGTGGGCATTGTGACTAAGGTATGATGGCTTTTCATCCATGGTATCCTTTCTCCCATGGAGTCCCCTAGAATTCCACAATTTGATGAAGAATTTCCCCAATTCTAGTTAGGGTTTCTTCCATTGTTGTGGGTTATGATGAATGTTGATCCAATTGAGTGGATTATAATTGTTTATAATTGAATTGATAGAATTGCATGTATTTAGGATGAAATTATCTGTACCCATGCCTATCCTATGATTTTAGGGTTGAATTGATATAGTGGGTTTGATGCTATATGAGGGAAACTCTATGGGCTTAGATATATCCTTATATTATTGATGAATTATGAATAGAATTTCTCTATATTGAAGCATATATGATGAATACGAAGTTAAGTGCTTGAGAGTAAAGCATAGATGATTATCATGAGATGTAGTGCTTTGAGAGTAAAGCCTAGACTATGCATTGTTGATTGTAAATGCTATGATGTGGAAGAGATACTTCCTATAATGAATTGATAAGCATGATTGAATGAATTGAAAGGTGTACTCACATGAATGATTCTAGGTTGAAAGGATTGCTCACCTAAAATGAATCTAGACTAAAATGCTAGAGGCGATTACCCTTGACCTCAATATGAAAGGATAAGAGGCGATCCCTCTTCTCCTTAGACTTGAACAAGAGGCGAGTCCCCACGTTCTTACTATGATGAATGGACATGGAGGCAAGTACCCATGCTCCTTATGAAATGATGTGGAGATGAGTACCCGCAATCTAAAAGTAAGTAAGGCAAGAGGCAAATACCTATTTGCCTTTATGAACTAGTCATTGAGGCGAATCCCCATGTCTTTAAAAGTAAGTATGATTAATGAGATTATGTTATGAAATTGACTTGTGTGTAGTGTTGCTAGATATGCCTTCCATGATGTAAACTTGACTAGAGGTGGATGACCTATGTCTTGGCTAAGCTTAAGTGAGGTTTCTTAAGGGAGTATTCCTCTTTCATTATGATGCTTTATATGTATTGATTATTCTTATGCCTTATGTCCTATGTTGAATAATGCTTATGTTTATGTTGTTTATGCTAGCCATCATATTTAGTACTTGATTGTACTAACGCATACTCTTGCCTACATTCTTATCAAATGTAGGGTCCGACGTTCCCAATTCACACACTTGTGGCTAGGTTCCTAGAGGATTGTGAAGTGAATCTTTGGTGAGTCCTCATTGTATTCGAGGATTGAATCACCCTATCTCTTTTATGTCTTTCCTTTACATTTTGAGACTATTGTATGGGCTGCGTCCCAAGATTTCTATTTCTTATGTTTAGATGCTTTGAGACAATGACATGTTAGACTTCCGCTTGATTTTATAAAAGACTTTGATTGTATTTGAAAAGTGTTAATTCCCGCACCTTTTCTATTACTTTATGTTATGATATGCTAACTGGCTTGTATGAGGCCTTTCGGGTTCTTATATGCCTTGTTACATCTAGGGTTACCCCTGGGTCGTGACAAACTTGGTAATCAGAGCACAAGGTTTAGAATGGTTCAAGGATGTCTCAAACCACGTCTAGTAGATTCTTGTTCATAGATGTGAAGCGCGCCACATTTATGAATATGAGGGTACTAGATGTTTAGGAAACTTCACTTCTTCACTTCTCTAAGTTATTCCATGGAGTTTAACTCTATAGGTATTTCTCCTAATCAGTACCCGATGGTTTTTAGGAAATGACTACTAGAAGGGCTAATGCTAGAATGTTGGAGGACGGTAATGTTGAGTAAGAGGTTCCTCCTCAAGCTCTGATTGACCCATTGAATGAGAATGTGACGAATGCGAAGTTTAGGTCAGCATTCCAAGTGTTGGCTCTAGCCGTGACGGAGCAAGATAACAGAGAGGTGGTAGCCTCCGTGAACCCGTGTGTGGGTACGACGGCGGCAAGAGTGAGAGATTTCACAAGAATGAACTCGCCTGAATTTTATGGCTCCAAACTTGAGGAAGACCTCAAGAGTTTATCGACGAGGTCTATAAGGTACTTGCTATCATGGGTATCATTTCGATAGAGAAGGAGGACCTAGCCACTTACCAACTCAAAGGGATTTATGAGATTTGGTTTAATTAGTGGAAAGAGGCAAGGCCGGTGGAAGCGGGTCCCATAGAATTGGAAAGGTTCAAAAGTGCTTTTCTTAATCAATTCTTCCCTCTAGATATGAGAGAGGCCAAAGTACTTGAGTTCATCAACCTTAGGCAAGGAAATATGAGTGTAAGGTAATGCGCATTGAGGTTCACTCAACTATCCAAGTATGCTCCTTCCATTGTGGCGGATTGTAGGGCCAAGATGAGTAATTTTGTGTCGGGAGTGTCCAACTTGGTTGTCAAAGATTGCCGCACCGCTATGCTTGTTCATAACATAAACATTTCTCGCCTTATTGTGCATGCCCAACAAATTGAGGAAGAAAAGCTCAAAGAGAGATCTAGGGAGGTAAAGAGAGCTAAAGTGGATGATGACAACTATTGCCATGCTAGGTCCGGTGGATGGGTTCATTCTAGGTCCGGCAAATGTTCTCCAGGAAAGGTTCTACAAGTGTTCCTCCGAGGCCAAGAAATGAGAGGGTGTATAACCCAAAACTGCAAGGAGAAGGCAACGAGTCTACAAATTGGACTCATTTAGGGCTGTATTTAATAGAAATTGTGTCCTCAAATGCTTATTTTATCTCAATATCTAATGAAAACCTTTAAGTTTCAGGAATTTGAAGTTTTGAAGGAAAGCATGGACACTACTTCACAAAAAAAGAATGAAAAGGCTGAAAAGAATGAGAAAATGAAGGCCTGAGGATCACCGAGTCCACTTGGAGAATTGCCGAAGGGTCTCACTTCACCTTTTGTTCCAATGTGCTAATCCCTGAAGGAGAGGATCAATTCGGCGCATCACCAAAGAGTTTCGTGAAGCAGTACTATGTCGCCCAACGACCCAGAGCATGACGATGCCGAAGGATGGTACAAGACGGTGATGAACTACACCAAAGGGCGAATTACCGAGTTGATCGGTGATTCCGACTAATGTCGTCGAATGATCCGCCGCAACACAGATTTTTGAAAACTATAAATACTCATTGAGAGTTATAGCTTAGTATCAGTTTTTGTAGTATCATAGGCAATATAATTTTAGTACTTTTTATTTTACTCTCAAATTTGGAGAGGGTTTTGGGAACTTGAAGAAAAGAGTTCATTTTCCCCAAGTTTGAAGTGGGTCTTCTCTATTCTTCTTCCTTTGCTTAAATCAAGGTTTAATATCTTATACCTATTTGATTTCACTATCATTTTAGGTGTATTTTGTTATTTCTTGATGTGTGGCTAAAAATCCCCATTCTTGGGGTGTGATTTAGCAAATATGTGTTGATATTATTGTTGGGTCTTGCTTGCTGATAGCTTAGATGTATTTTAATGGTGATTTCACCTAGTGGTTGTGGTTTAATTTAATGGGTTTGTAGTTGCAAATACAAAGCCACCCATGTATTTTCGGCTTGCCCGAGAGGGAAGTTGCGAAACCAAGACCACTAGACTGACAGCCTAAGGTGTGGGTCGACATGAGGTTCAGTCCGAAAGGGTGAGCCCTAGTCCCATATCCTAACACTCAGCTCGAGAGAGTGAGTGGGGTAAGGCGTAGGCTGGTCTACCTGCGACAAATGGGTGTCCGAGAGGAACACATTTGAAACAGGGTAAGTTGCCCGAGAGGGAACTTATTTCCATCTAAAGCTTAGCCTAGTCACTATTATCTTTCAAATTTCCTATCGAAAGCATGTACCCAACTATTTATCTCTACTTGTATTGCGGTCACACCCCAAGAACTCTTCCCCATACTTGATTCTCTTGTTATTTTTGTAGTTTTTGCTATACTTGTGACAAAAACCCCAAATTGATATTTGACACTTTTGCGTCCCCCTTTAATTTACAATGGTTTTAATCATTAATGTCTTTAGCTATGACTAGTTAGAACTAAATTTTATTTTTCTATTAATTCTCAAACCGCTCTTTTGTGACACAATCCTAACCCTTGGTTGGGTTACTATACTATTGCATGATTCGTAGACACTTGAACTGGAAGTTGTGTCATTGATTACACAATTGAAACATCAAAATGGCGCCGCTGTCGGGGAGTGGTGTTACTTGAGAATTTTTAGATTGGTAGAATTTTCGTTCCTCTTAGTTGTAGTCTACTTACCTAATTTTCAGTTTTCTTTTGAGCATTTGCGTGTTTCAACAGCCATATGAGTGTGAATAGTGAAAATAGCTACCAAGCAAACAATCCAGCGGGTCATGCTTTTAATCAAGATGATATTGATGATGTTAATAGTGTGTACAACCCTGCCCAAGTGGGTGAGATGAATGCAATTCGTATGCCACAAGCAGATGGAAATGCAACATTTGATGTTACTAGCACAACACTCCATCTCATACATTCAAGAGGTGTATATGGAGGGTTAGAACATGAACACTTGTATGAACATATACGAAGGTTCATAGAAGTGTGCAAAGCTCTGTCATTCAAGAATCTATTGCAAGAATGCATACTGCTGAGCTTATTTCCATTATCATTAATTGGGGAAGCCACTAGGTGGTTGATCGAGCTTACAAAGAACTCCATCAAGTCCTATGAGGGGCTGGTAACGGCTTTTCATAAAAGATTCTTTCCTCCATAAAAAATGATGAAACTAAGAGACGACATTCAAAGTTTTAATCAAAAGGAGGGCGAACCAATTCATGAATCCTGGACATGATTTAAGAGAATTTTGCAAAAATGTCCAATGTATGGATTGCCGAGTGAGTTACTACTCCAATATTTTTACCGTAGTCTGAATTCAGTTAATAAAGGGATAACTGATCAGCTAGTGCAAAGAGGAATAATGTTACAATTATTTGAAGTAGCATCATTTCTCCTAGATGGCATGACTAGAGTAAATCAAGCATGGTACACAAAAGATGACCAAGTTTCCCCACTGTACTTCAGATTAACGCAAGAACAACTCGAAAAAGAAAGGGAAAGGGATGAAAACATCAAAAAGATGTTGTCTCACATGGAAGTGATACAAGAGCACATGAAGGAGACGTATGGAGTATTTCGAGTTGAGAAGGGTTCTCCTTCTGGTTATTTGAGACTGGAGGAGAATCAAGGTTGGAACTCCAAAAGAATTGAGGAAGGCTTCCACCCACACTATCAATAGTGGGGAGGAAATCAAGGTTGGAACCATTATAGGGGTGAAAAATCAAGGAGATGTTCCCACGATTGGGCTGAGCAATATGACCATGAGGAAAACCGTACTCAATTGAGTGAAAGCCCAAAATCAAAAAGGAGTGCAAGTAGTCCTCGGGTAAATGATCTATTGTCACGCATACTTGATAAAGTTGAGGGCTCTGATGATTTCTTGAAAGGATTGAGAGATGAATTTTCATCACTAAACAGTAAAGTGAATTCTCATGTTGATGCCATCAAAACACTAGAAGGTCAATTGAGTTTATTATCAGCTAACTTATCCTCCAGAACAATAATAGAAGATAATGAAAGATGGCTGGCTGTGGTAACCCGTAGTGGAAAGATGGAAAAAGGGAATGTGATGAAAGATGAGGACCCTCGAATGTAGGAAGAGAGCCAGGGTATAGAGGAACGGGAATCACCTATTCCACAAAACCTTGCCAAAGAACCACAAGATAATGCAGAGCAATATATTCAAGCTTTGAAAATCACGCACCCTTTACCCAAAATACCTTCACCATTTCCTCAACGTTTGAGAAAGAAGAATGAAGACGAGAAGGTCAAAAAAAATTGTCAGTATTCAAGAACCTATCAATTAACCTCCCTCTGGTAGAAGCATTGTTGTAAATGCCAGGGTATGCCAAATTGATAAAGGAGCTGGTTACAAAGAAAAGGAGCTTGGAGTATGAAACAATTGAGGTGCCCCATAGTTTCAGCACAATTATGACAAATGAGTCAATCACTAAGAGAGAAGATACTGGGGCATTCACAATTCCATGCACAATTGGCATGCTCCAATTTGCTAAAGCTTTGTGTGACTTGGGAGCAAACATTAACTTGATGCCCTATGCAATATACAAGCAACTTGGTTTGGGTGAACCAAAGGCAACCACAATGAGACTCCTTATGGTTGATCGATCAATCAAGCACCCAGTGGGGATACTCCATGACATATTGGTTAAAGTAGATCGGTTCACTTTCTAGCTGATTTCATGATTCTAGACTATGAGATCGACGCTGAAATCCCCATTATTTTGGGAAGGTTATTCTTGGCTACCGGGAGAGCATTGGTGGATGTCGAAAGCGGAAAATTGAAGTTCCGTGTGAACGATGATGAGGTGACCTTTAATATCTGTAAATCCATGAAGCAACCAAGTAATATCCATGTGGTGTCTATTGAGGATGTTATAGATGAGGTAGTGGCAAGTGTTAGCCATTTAATGCGAAAGAATGAACCCCTTGAGTCTGGATTCGCTAACTATGATGAATCCAAAATTCAAGGCTATGAGGAAATGGTAGCTGCTTTATCAGGGTTAGGAGTATACTCAAGGAATCCAATTAGGTTGGATATCGACCTGAAAAATAAAGAAAGTCCTCCTGCAAGGCCTTTAACACCCGAATCTGGAAATAAAAGTCCTACCCTCTCATCTAAAGTATGCCTTCTTAGGAGCCAATAACACATTACCAGTGATTGTTGCAGCCGTTTTGCTCGAAGGGAAGGTGAAATTGCTTATGGAAGTACCGCGGAAGTATATAAAAGCTATTGGATGGACAATAGCCGATATAGTAGGAATTCCTCCTGGGATCTGTACTCACAAGATTTGGCTTGACAGTGAATGTAAACCTAGTGTGGATCATCAATGGAGATTGAACCCTCCAATGCAAGAGGTGGTGAAGAAAGAAATCATCCAGTGGCTAGAGGCATGAGTGATCAGCCCTATCGCAGATAGTAAGTGGGTAAGTCCAATGCAATGTGTGCCGAAAAAAAGAGGTATAACCATAGTCCCAAATGCAAAAGGAGAACTTGTGCTGACAAGACCGATGACTGGGTGATGAGTATGCATGGACTATCGAAAGCTTAACTCATGGACCGAGAAAGACCATTTTCCAATGCCCTTTATGGACCAAATGCTAGACCGGTTATCAGAAAAGGGGTGGTATTGCTTTTTAGATGGATATTCCTATTACAATCAGATCTCTCCCTATCTTATTTTAGGTATTCCACTCGTTCTCAAAGTATATAGCTCTAGTAGTCCTTTCTGCCTATTACACCTCTTCGCTCTAGTGATCGCTTCGTATACTACGCTTCTTATCCAGCGTATTGAACTCGTTTACTCCACTCGCTCCCGAACACTAAGAGCAACTCCTCTTTTTAGAATTTTTGAAGAAACTACTAACTCTAACTATCTAGCTGCACTAATCGAGGTCGATCTCACTGACCCCTTGCTAACCACACCCAAGTCGGAGGCTAAGGAAAGAAAAATAAGGTGAAGGTGGATACCGCAAATCAAGAGCTTGGTTAAGTGTCCAAGACCGTATGCCTTGCTGGTTGGATTTGAATCTGCTCTATAGTTATCTAATCTCTTTCTTTTTCCTACCTCCCTTACGAAGGGAAGTATAAAGGAAGTTACTTCGAAGTTGAAGGGGCTCGTCCATTCACTATATGTATGTAATTTCATACATAAAGAGGAAGATTAAAAACTCATCGATCTCCTTACTGCTCCGTGGGGGTCTTCATTCACTCTTCTCCTACTTTCCCTACTTCTAGAAAAAAATGTTGAACAAAAATGATCTTTCTAAAGTTAAGGCAACAGATCGGTCAGCTGCGGGATGGGACCGGGAGCAGCAGTAGGAGAAGCGATAAGCCCTTGAATCTACTCCTCAAAGCAGGAATGGAGGGCCGCTTTCTTAATAATTCAAATAGATAACGCTTTCTCAGTCGTAGGAGACACATTTGAGGAATGTTTGACACACTTAGGACAAGTGCTCCAAAGATGTGTGGATACGAATCTGGTTCTCAATTGGGAAAAATGTCATTTTATGGTGAAAGAAGGAATCATTCTTGGACACAAGGTGTCGCAAAAGGGGCTGGAGGTTGACAAGGCAAAGATTGAGGTCATTGAGAAATTACCCCCACCAATTTCAGTGAAAGGTATTTGCAGCTTGTTGGGTCATGCAGGTTTCTACCGAAGGTTCATTAATGACTTCTCAAAGATTGCACAACCACTATGCAAACTCCTAGAGAAGGAATTGAAGTTCTATTTTGATGATGCTTGTATTGACGCATTTAAGTGTTTGAAAGAAAAATTAGTATCCACCCCGATTATCGTCAGTCCTAATTGGTCCGAATCTTTCGAAGTAATGTGTGATGCTAGTGGAATGGCATTGGGAGTAGTATTGGGGAAAAAGCGCAACAAACTATTTCACCTAATTTATTACGCAAACAAAACTCTAAATAGTGCCCACCGAAATTATACAGTCACGGAGCAGGAGTTGCTCGTAGTGGTCTATGCATTTGAAAAGTTCTGGGCATACTTGCTAGAAACCAAAGTAATAGTACACACTGATCATGCTGCACTCCGCTACTTGATGGCGAAGAAAGATGCAAAACCAAGATTGATAAGGTGGGTGCTGTTACTACAGGAGTTCGATTTTGAGGTGAAAAATCGTAAAGATTGCAAAAATCAAGTGGCCGACCACTTATCGAGGATGGAAGGAAGGGAAAATACCAAGCGTGAGGTCGACATAGACAATTCCTTCCCCGATGAACATATGTTTGCTATATCTCTCAAACCCACACCATGGTATGCAGACTTTGCAAACTACATTGTCAGTGGATTGACACCCGATGAGCTGACCTTTTACCAACAAAAGAGATTCATGTTCGATGTTAAAAGGTTCTTTTGGGATGAACCTTACTTGTTTTGAGAATATGTTGACCATGTTATTAGGAGGTGTGTTCCGGAGAGGAAGCGGTAGAAATTTTCCATGCTTGCCATGCATCTCCAGTAGGAGGTCACCATAGTGGTATTCGCACTGCCGCTAAAGTCCTACAAAGTGGTTATTACTGGCTGTCCCTATACAAAGATGCATATGAATTTGCAAAGAAATGCTTGCAATGTCAGTAACAAGGTGGAGTGTCTAGAAGGCACGAGTTGCCTCTCACTCCTATTTTGGAAGTTGAGCTATTCGATGTATGGGGGATCGATTTCATGGGACCATTTGTGAGCTCATTTGGAAATAAATATATCTTGGTGGCTGTAGATTATGTCTCCAAATAGGTAGAGGTCATCGCATTTCCAAACAACGAAGGAAAAAGTGTTGTCCAATTTTTGAAACACTATAATTTCGAAAGATTTGGCACTCCTAGGGAAATCATTAGGGATGGGGGGTTTCACTTTTGCAATAGGTGGTTTTCAATGGCACTGAGTAAATATTGGGTGAAACACAAGGTAGCAACCCCGTATCAAAAGCATCCTGGCAAAGATAGTAAATGCCAACAAAACTGACTGGTCTAGGAAACTTGATTATGCACTATGGGCATACCAGACCACTTAGAAGACACCTATCGGTATGTCTCCATATCAGTTGGTTTATGGTAAGGCTTGTCATTTGCCCGTCGAGTTATAACACAAAGCATTGTGGGCATTGAAGGCCTTGAATTTGGATTGGTCAAAAACTTCAAGGGAGAGGGTAGAGCAGTTGAACGAACTGGATGAATTTAGACTCAGATCATATGAAAGTTCAGCCATCTACAAAGAGAAAATGAAGAAATGGCATGATGCTCGAATACTCAAGCGAGACTTTAAGGTAGGAGATTGGGTTTTGTTATACAACTCTCGACTTAGACTCTTTCCCGAAAAGCTCAAATCCAAATGGTCTGGACCTTTTAGAGTAACACGAGTCTTCACCAATGGTGCCATAGAAATTGAAGATTAGGAAGGACCTCCATTTAAAGTGAACGGTCAACGTCTGAAATTATATTTTGGGGATTGTCAAGAGATATCTTTGGTTGAAGTGGTGTATTTAGAAGATGCCTGAAGGTGCTGCTGCGTCGTGCCACGACGTTAACTAAGGCGTTGTTTGGGAGGCCACCCAAAACCATGTATTACTTTCTTTAGCTTTGATAAAATAATGGTATGTTGAATGTGCAGATGAAAGTATAGAGAGCGAAAATAAAGTGCAGATAGGCGAGTGATGAATCCAGTTGGCGAACTGCTGAAAGGGTTGGTGAATTCGACTTTATCCGATGTTCGACTCTAGACTTCATCAACATTAGAGTCTGTAAAACTCGGCAAATGTTGGAAATCATCGGCGAATCGCTGATCATGTCAGCGATCTCAATGGAAATCACCGTTTGGACTCCTATAAACCAAAGGTTTTGTAAACTTCAGCGGAGAACCAAACAGTCGGCGTTCCACCGAGTGAGTTGATGAGTTTGGCTAACGTCGCAGAGTGGACGGTTTTTACAAGCCAAAGGTTTAAAAGTTCCAACTTCATTCACTTTTACAGTTTTATATTTCTCGCACTTCTGGAGTATTTTAATTTATTGGTTTGTGCGCAGATTTGGATTGCATTGCCACTTAGGTTCTCTGTAGTATTTGAATGAGCGCAAAAGGTCAGTTCCTTAATAATCATAATTATTTTGTTGGTAGTAATACCCCGCCAAATGGAGCAAGCGTGTAGACAGGATCCCCTCGTTACCTCTCTCTCCATTTTTCTTTATTCTGCCTTTCAGATTCGGTGTTAATTGCATTTAAGGACAAATTGCTTTTACTTGTGGTGGGGTGAGGCCCACACCTTTTGTGTTGACAATTTTGTGTTTTGTGTATATTTGGGTTGTTCTGCACCTTTTGTGTCGACATTTTCATGTTTTGTGTATATTTGGGTTGTTCTGTTTTAAAATTGTTTTTACACTGATTTCTGTGGATGATTGAGCTCATGGCTCCTTTTGGTTTTAAATTATAAAAATGATTTTGACCTTTGGGGAAAATTTTATAATTTTCCAAAAATTTTGCCACCTCTCGTGTGCTGAAAATGGTTGTTCTTTTGCAAAAATTCAAGTCTCAGTTCCGATGTGCTCTCAATTGAACGAACATGAATGCACGGCTACGACGAGACCAAATGAAGTTGCATAGACATTATGTGAACTCTTTGGATCTTATTGTGATTAGCCATTTATCAAATTGATTCTCTTGTAATGACCATTGCACATTAGCGAAAGTGTGTAGTATTGTTTGACTTAAGTGTTGATGCCTTGTGTGATTAACTTACTTTGAACCATACATAAATAAACCTAGAATTTGCCCCGTTAGTCTGATTGATTTAGAAAGGTGTACTCTTGAAATGATCTTAGGCAACTTTAAAAAGTGTGAGCCTTACCTTTATTTGGAAGAACCTTGATGAACCCTAGACCTTACTTAACCCACTACCTATAATCCTCTTGAGTTGTGATTTAGTGAATAGCCAACTTAGGCCAAAAGCCTAAGTTGGGGGTGTGGTGAAAAAGAAAAGGAGAAGTCAAGAAGTGCAAGAAAAAGTCTCTCTAACCCATGGTGTTGCAAAACAAAATGGAAACCCTCCGGAAATAAATAAATAAATAAATTTTGAAATAAAAGTGCAAAAGGAATTGGGTTTCCAAGCAATGCATGGAGAATGAATGAAAGGATGACTTAGAAGCACTGGAAGAAAAAGTGACAAGGGAAAGGAAAAGGACATCTTGAGAACACCGCATCTCATGAGGATGAAGAAGTCATTGAACCTAAACGACCATACATATACACTCAGCCCCATTACAAGCCTTGGAAAGACCTTTTTGATCTTGAGTAAGACGAACTGAAATTCGATTGGAAAATAAGGGTAAACCTATGGGTGAAAACATGCATTGTGTTTCTCTTTTTGAGTGTGAGCGTTGCATCTGATTCTTGATCTTAAATTGAGTAGCCTCTATGTGTGAATATGGAATAATTCTTTGTGTGAGGGTATTTAGATACTTTCGTTGAGCTTGAACATACATTAGTAGAACGTATTGTGAGCATGAGAATCTTTGGTAATGGTGTGTCACAAATTGAATATTTGAGTACACAGTTGAATCTTTGCATAAGTAGTTTGAAGTCTTGTTGTGGACATTCATGATTGAGTCTTGTATAGCACAATTTGAGACTCCCTTTTGAGCAGCTGAACTTGAGTTTAATTGAAGACAAGCAAAAGTTTAAGTTGGGGGTGTTGATGAGTCCACAAATTGGACTCATTTAGGGTTGTATTTTAATAGAAATTGTGTTCTCAAATGCTTATTTTATCTCAATATCTGATGAAAACCTTTAAGTTTCAGGAATTTGAAGTTTGAAGGAAAGCATGGACACTACTTTGTAAAAAAAGAATGAAAAGGCTGAAAAGAACGAGAAAATGAAGGCCTGAGGATCGCCGAGTCCACTTGGCGAATCGCCGAAGGGTCTCACTTCGCCTTTTGATCCAGTATGCTGAGCCCTGAAGGAGAGGATCAAGTCGACAGAAAAAGGGAGCAGTCGACGCATTGTCGAGGAGTTCCGCAAAGCAGTACTATGTCGCCCAATGACCTAGAGCATAACGATGTCGAAGGATGGTACAAGACGGCGATGAACTACACCAAAGGGCGAATCACCGAGTTGATCGGTGATTTCGACTAATGTCGCCGAACGATCCACCGGAGCACAGATTTTTGAAAACTATAAATAATCATTGAGAGTTATAACTTAGTATCAGTTTTTGCAGTATCATTAGACAATATAATTTTGGTACTTTTTATTTTACTCTCAAGTTTGGAGAGGGTTTTGGGAACTTGAAGAAAGGAGTTCATTTTCCCTAAGTTGGAAGTGGGTCGTCTCTATTCTTCTTCCTTTGCTTAAATCAAGGTTTAATTTCTTATACCCATTTGATTTCACTATCATTTTAGGTGTATTTTGTTATTCTTGATATGTGGCTAAAAACCCCCATTTTTGGGGTGTGATTTAGCAAAATATGTGTTGATATTATTGTTGGGTCTTGCTTGCTGATAGCTTAGATGTATTTTAATGGTGATTTCACCTAGTGGTTGTGGTTTAATTTAATGTGTTTGTAGTTGCAAATACAAAGCCACCCATGTGTTTTCGGCTTGCCCGAGAGGGAAGTTGCGAAACCAAGACCACTAGACTGACAGCCTAAGGAGTGGGTCGACATGAGGTTCAGTCCTAAAGGGTGAGCCCTAGTCCCATATCCTAACACTCAGCTCGGGAGAGTGAGTAGGGTAAGGCGTAAGCTGGTCTTCATGCGGCAAATGAGTGTTCGAGAGGAACACATTTGAAACGGGGTAAGTTGCCCGAGAGGGAACTTATTTCCATCTAAAGCTTAGCCTAGTCACCATTATCTTGCAAATTTCCTATCGAAAGCATGTACCCAACTATTTATCTCAACTTGTATTGCGGTCACACCCCAAGAACTCTTCCCCATACTTGATTCTCTTGTTATTTTTGTTGTTTTTGCTATACTTGTGACAAAATCCCCAAATTGATATTTGACACTTTTGTGTCCCCCTTTAATTTACAATGTTTTTAATCGTTAATGTCTTTAGCTATGACTATTTAGAACTAAATTTTATTTTTCTATTAATTCTCAAAAGCGCTCCCTTGGGACACGACTCCAACCCTTGGTTGGGTTACTATACTATTGCACGATTCATAGACACTTGTACTAGAAGTTGTGTCGTTGATTACGCAATTGAAACATCAGAAGGAAATAGGCCTCTGATGCCTACTTGTGCTAAATGTGGGAGAAACCACGAAGAGAAGTGTCTAGCGGGCTCTAATGCTTGTTTCGGGTGTGGTAAAATGGATCATAAAGTAAGGGATTGTCCTTCGGTTGCTAAAAATAATGGAGACACTCGTCATAGGGCTCAACCCTAACCTTTATCCGGTTCAAGTGGCTCAAGTGGAAATGCTCCTAAGCAAAACCGTTTCTATGCTCTCCAAACTAGAGTTGACTAAGAGAGTTCCCCAGACGTTGTGACTGGTATGTTAAAAGTCTTCCATATAGATGTGTATGATTTACTTGATCTGGGTGCTACTTTGTCATTTGTGACTCCTTTTATAGCTATGATGTTTGATGTGTT
This sequence comes from Solanum acaule, assembly GCA_036250505.1. Classification (NCBI taxonomy): domain Eukaryota; kingdom Viridiplantae; phylum Streptophyta; class Magnoliopsida; order Solanales; family Solanaceae; genus Solanum; species Solanum acaule. The sequence goes on along the minus strand of JAJOOR010001523.1, from coordinate 46,207 downwards.
CCCTGAAGTGTTGATAGAACCTTTTTCTATTTCTACCGCCGTTGGTGATTCTGTGGTGGCTAAAAGAGTCTATAGGAGATGTCCCATTTCCTTATCCCATAGAGTCACTCTAATAGATTGGTGGAACTTGATGTGATTGACTTCGATGTCATTTTGGGTATGGATTGGTTGCATTCTTGTTATGCCTCCATTGATTGTAAGACTAGAGTGGTCAAATTTTAGTTTCTAAATGAGCCTATCCTTGAATGGGAGGGGGGGAACTCTATGCCTAGAGGTCAATTTGTTTCTTACCGAAAAGAAAGGAAAATGATTTCGAAGGGTTGTGTCTATCACATAGTGAGGGTGAGGGATGTGGAGTCTGAAGCTCCTACTCTTGAGTCGGTCCCTATTATTAAAGAGTTTCCGAAAGTTTTCCCCGATGATTTACCCGGTGTTCCTCCCAAAATGGAAATAGACTTTGGGATTTACCTTCTCCTCGATACCCAACCCATCATTATTCCTCCATATAGAATGGCATTGATGGAACTTAATGTAACACCTCGAAAATCAGACCTAGAAAAAAATTGCAGAATTTCACCTAAACCAGTGAACCACGACAGGGTTCATGGACCGTGATAGGGTCCACGGTCCGTTGACCTGCCCATGGTCAGGACTTTGGCTTCACCAGACAAACATCAGACCACGGTCACCTTCACAGTCCGTGGTCTTGATGATGGGCCGTGGTGGCTCTCATTGAGTCTAACCAGTAGACCCCCTAGACTAGCCTTCAGACCCCCAAGCCTAAGTGAGGACCACGAGGACCTTCACGGTCTGTGGTAGGGTTCGTGAAGGCCAGCCAGTAGGTCCTCAGACCTAAGCCTCCATACCTCAGCCCAAGTGAGGACTACGAGGACCTTCACGATCCGTGGTCTTCCACACGGGCCATGGTAGGGGCTCGTGGACTTGACCCCAGAACCCACAGCTCCTGGACCAAGACCACGATCCACTTCACGGTCCGTGGTCAGCCCTGTCTGCAACTTAAGTCAGGGGTCTTTTGGTGTTTTCCTATTCATTGGACCCCTAAACTACGTGGTTTTGTTCAGTTTTAGCCTAGAAACATAACTAGAACTTACCTAAGTCAGATCATTAATCAAAACTTAGAAAATTATAAGTGAAAGAGGAGAAAAGGTCGAGCAACCCTAGTTCAAGAACGCAACAAGTTTCCTCCAGTTCCAGCCTTGAAATCGAAGGATTTCTCCGTGGAATTCGTCACTAGGTATGTGGGATTTCACTAGTGGGGGTTCCTTTCGCCCATTAGGTCCCTAGTAGTTCTTTAGTTCTTGAATTACACATGCTAGGTCAGATATTTCAGATATACATGCCTCAGTTTTCGAATGCATTACTTTCAGTATATTAAAGTGCATTATCAATTCGCATGTCAATTTTGAGCTATCCAGTATATTACAGACATTCAGTCATAATGTGTTAATCATTTAATCTATTGGGAGTAGCATAATATCGAGTTGGACTAGGGTCAGTCACCCATATAGTCCCAAAACTACAAGCCACGTAGGTTGTAAGTCCCCTCTGTGGGCATCATTTTAGTGATCACTCCAGCATGCCTCTACACCTTTGGCCGGGTGTATTGGGTCCTCTCGATGAGGCGTATACATCAGACTCCACATTTAGCTCATGTGGTTTTATTATCGGTTATTAGTAGCTCCCACAGTTCAGTCAAACTCCATTGCATTGACCACTTTTCAGTATAATAATATTCAGTATCAGCATGTCTAAATTTGGTCATTGCATTCTGTTAGCTCAGTATTCAGTATCAATATCATATTCAGATTTTACTCTTGCTTTATTGCTTGTCTAGTTATATGTGTATTTCAGCTTTACTCTATCATGCATGCTCAGTACCTTTCAAATACTGACGCATACTCTGAGCTATATCTTCTTGTGATATAGGTTCAGATTCTTAACATCTAGATCACGCTTAGATCGGTTCCCGATCTCCAATTCAGCAACATCAGTGGTGAGTCCTCATTCTTCGAGGACAATAGTCATGTTATGTTTACATTATTTCAGTCTTTTCGTTTCAATTTGCTAGACTTAGCTGGGGGAATGTCCCAGCACTTCTAGTCAGTTAGAGGCTATTTTCAGACATAGTCAGATTCAGCTTAGTATTTTAGTTTGATGTTTCTTTGGTATTAAACTCTCAGATTTGATATTCAGTTTTAGTAAATGGGTATTCCCCATCATTTCAGATTTAGTTATAATTAGCTTTCGCATAAGTTATATTTCTCAGTTTATCTTTAGTATGCTCATGATTATGCCAGCAGGGTTAGCTTGGGGTCACTTATGATCCTAGGTCCCGTGTCCACGTCTCGGGGGTAGCTCGGGGAGTGATAAACTTGGTATCAGAGCACTAGGTTTAAGAGTCCTAGGATGTATGAAAAGCCGCACTAAGTAGAGTCATTTTCATGGGTGTGAAGTGCACCACATCTAATGAAAGGGAGGCTACAAAGTGTTTTAGGAAAAATCTTTATTTTCTTGTAACTCTTATCGTGCGTAAGGTATGATCTAATTCCATTCTAACTCGACATTCTACGTTTCAGTGATCTTGCCTCTTCGTAGTGTTAACGCCAGGAATGCGAATGCCAGGAACGCAAACACAGCTCCTCCAGTCCCAGATCAAGTTTCAAATGCAGAATTCCGAAACGCCATTCAGATGTTGGCTCAGAGTGTGGCCAACTAGAACAATCAGCGGGTTCTAGTTCAGGCAAATGCTAATGTTGGGTCAGCTGCAACCAGAGTGCAAGATTTTGTTAGGATGAATCCGCCAGAGTTCTTAGGATAGCAAATTGGTGAGGATCCCCAAAACTTCATTGATGAGGTTAAGAAGATCTTTGAAGTGATGCAGGTAACCGGGAATGATCAGGTTGAGTTAGCATCTTACCAACTTAAGGATGTGGCTCATAACTGGTATACTCAGTGGAAATAGAACAGGGGTACAGATGCAACTCCTATCACTTGGGATTGCTTTAGTGAGACCTTCCTTGACAGGTTTTTCCCAAGAGAGCTAAGAGAGGCGAAACCTCAGGAATTTATGAACTTAAGGCAAGGTAGCAAGACAGTCCAAGAGTACGAACTCAAGATATGCTCCTCACATGGTTGCTGATTCCAGGGCTCAAATGAATAAGTTTCTATATGGAGTGTCAGACTTGGTGAAGACAGAGTGTAGAAATGTTATTTCGCTGGAAAATATGAGCATCACTAGGCACGTGACTCATGCTCAGTAGGTTGAGGGTGATAAGCTTATGGAACATGCTAAGGAGAACAAGAAGGCTAGGACCGTACACTATTACTATTCTAAGCAGAAACTGAGTGGTGGAAATCGCTCGCAGGGTCAGCAGAAATTTTTAGATCCAGCACCTTCATCAGCTAGTGTTCCTTCCTCCAAATTCAAACAAGATCTGAAGGGTAGGTGATGTTTGCATAATCAACGACACAACTTCCAATGCAAGTGGCTACGATCGTGCAATAGTATAACAACCCAACCAAGGGTTGGGGTCGAGTCCCAAGGGAGTGGTTTTGAGAATTAATAGAAAAATAAAATTAGTTCTCACTAGTCATAGCTAAAGACATTAACGATTAAAAACAATGTAAATTAAAAGGGGACACAAAAGTGTCAAATATCGATATAGTGGTTTTGTCAAAAGTATAGCAAAAACAGTAAAACTAACAAAGAAATCTATGAATGATAGGGGATTCTTCGGATGTGACCAAAATACGGGTTAATATAAATTGTTGGGTACATGTTTTCGATAGAAAATTTATAGAGTAATAGTGACTAGGCGAAGCTATATGTAGGAATAAATTCTCTATCGAGCAACTAACCCCGTTTCAAATGGGTACCACTCGGACACCCACTTGCCACATGAAGACCAACATACGCCTTACCCCACTCACTCTCTCGAGCTGAGTGTTAGAATATAGGACTAGGGTTCACTCACTCGAGTTGAACCTCATGTAGACCCACTCCTTAGGTCATCAATATAGTAGTCTTGGTTTCACAACCTCTCGAGCAAGCCGAAAACACATAAATAAACTAGTATTTGCAACTACAAATATGTTAAATTCAACCACAACTACTAGACTAAATCACCATTAAACTACATCTAATCTATCAGCAAGCAAGACCCAATAACAATCTTAACCCATATTCGCTAAATCATACCCCAAGAATTGGGATTTTTAGCCACACATCAAGACTTAAATCTTCATACCTAAATGAACTTGTTTTGATGTTTGCATAATCAACGACACAACTTCCAATGCAAATGTCTACGATTGTACAATAGTATAATAACCCAACCAAGGGTTGGGTCGAGTCCCAAGGGAGTGGTTTCTAGAATTAATAGAAAAATAAAATTAGTTCTAACTAGTCATAGTTAAAGACATTAACGATTAAAAACACTGCAAATAAAAAGGGGACTCAAAAGTGTCAAATACCGATTTGGGGTTTTTTTCACAAGTATAGCTAAAACAGTAAAAATAGCAAAGAAATCTATGAATGAGATGGGATTCGTGGGATGTGACCTGAATACGGGTTAATCTAAATTGTTGGGTACATGTTTTAAATAGAAAACTTATAAAGTAATAGTGATTAGGCTAAGCTATATGTGGGAATAAATTCTCTCTCGAGCAACTTACCCTGTTTCAAATGGGTTCCTCTCGGACACCCACTTGCCGTATAAAGACCAGCCTACGCCTTACCGCACTCACTCTCTCAAGCTGAGTGTTAGAATATGGGACTTGGATTCACTCTCTCGAGCTGAACCTTATGTCGACCCACTCCTTAGGCCATCAATCTAGTAGTCTTAGTTTCACGACCTCTCTCTCGAGCAAGCCGAAAACACATAAATAAACTTGTATTTGCAGCTACAAATTTGTTTAATTCAACCACAACTACAAGACGAAATCACCATTAAACTACATATAATCTATGAGCAAGCAAGATCCAACAACAATCTTAAACCATATTCACTAAATCACACCCCAAGAATTGGGGTTTTTAGCCACAAATCAAGACTTAAGTATTCATACCTAAATGAGCTTGTTTTGAAGTTTGTGTTATCAACGACACAACTTCCAATGCAAGTGTCTACGATCATGCAATAGTATAATAACCCAACCAAAGGTTGGGGTCGAGTCCCAAGGGAGTGGTTTCGAAAATTAATAGAAAAATAAAATTAGTTCTAGCTAGTCGTAGCTAAAGACATAAATGATTAAAATTATTTTAAATTAAATGGGGACACAAAAATGTCTAATATCGATTTGGGGTTTTTGTCACAAGTATAGCAAAAGCAGTAAAAATAGCAAAGAAATCTAAGAATGAGAGGGGATTCATGGGATGTGACCGGAATACAGATTAATTTGAATTATAGGATACATACTTTTATTAGAAAATTTATAGAGTAATAGTGTCTAGGCTAAGCTATATAAGGGAATAAATTCTCTCTCAAGAAACTTACCCCGTTTCGAACGGGTTCCTCTCGGACACCCACTTGCCACATGAAGAGCAGCCTATGTCTTACCCCACTCAGTCTCTCGAGCTGAGTATTAGGATATGGGACTAGGGTTCACTCTTTAGAGCTGAACCTCATATTGACCCACTCCTGAGGCCATCAATCTAGTAGTCTTGGTATCATGACCTCTATCTCGAACAAACCAAAAACACATAAATAAACTTGTAGTTGGAACTAAAAATTTGTTAAATTCAACCATAACTACTAGACGAAATCACCATTAAACTACAGCTAATCTATCAGCAAGCAAGACCCAACAACAATCTTAAGCCATATTCGCTAAATCACACCCCAAGAATTGGGGTATTTAGCCACACATCAAGACTTAAATCTTGATACCTAAATGAGCCTGTTTTGATGTTTGCGTTATCAATGACACAACTTCAAATGCAAGTGTCTACGATCATGCAATAGTATAATAACCCAACCATAGGTTGGGGTCGAGTCCCAAGGGAGTGGTTTCGAGAATTAATAGAAAAATAAAATTAGTTCTAACTAGTTGTAGCTAAAGATATTAACGATTAAAAACATTGAAAATTAAAGGGGGACACAAAAGTGTCTAATATCGATTTGGGTTTTTTGTCACAAGTATAGCGAAAATAGTAAAAATAGCAAAGAAATCTATGAATGAGAGGGTATTCTTGGGATGTGACCGGAATACGGGTTAATCTAAATTATTGGGTACATGATTTCGATAGAAAAATTATAGAGTATTAATGACTAGGCTAAGGTTTATGCGGGAATAAATTCTATCTCGAGCAACTTACCCCGTTTCAAATGGGTCCATCTCGGACACCCTCTTGCCGCATGAAGACCAGCCTATGCCTTACCCCACTCACTCTCTCGAGCTAAGTGTTAGGATGTGGGACTAGGATTCACTCTCTCGAGCAGTACCTTATGTCTACCCAATCCTTAGGCCATCAATCTAGTAGTCTTGGTTTCACGACCTCTCTCTCGAGCAAGCCAAAAACACATAAAAAAACTTGTATTGGCAACTACAAATTTGTTAAATTCAACCACAACTACTGGATGAAATCACCAATAAACTACATCTAATCTATCATCAAGCAAAAACCAACAACAATCTTAAACCATATTCGCTAAATCACACCCCAAGAATTGGGGTTTTTAGCCTCACATCAAAGACTTAAATCTTCATACCTAAATGAGCTTGTTTTGTTGTATGCATATTCAATGACACAACTTCCAATGCAAGTGTCTACGATCATGCAATAGTGTAATAACCCAACCAGGGGTTGGGGTCGAGTCCCAAGGGATTGGTTTGGAGAATTAATAGAAAATCAAATTAGTTCTAACTAATCCTAGCTAAAGACATTAACGATTAAAAACATTGTAAATTAAAGAGGGACACAAAAGTGTCAAATATCGATTTGGGGATTTTTTCACAAGTATGGCATAAACAGTAAAAATAGCAAAGAAATCTATGACTGAGATGGTATTCTTGGAATGTGACCGGAATACGGGTTAATCTAAATTTTAGGTACATGCTTTCGATAGAAAATTTATAGAGTAATAGTGACTAGGCTAAGCTATTTGTGGGAATAGATTTTCTCTCGAGTAACTTACCCCGTTTCAAATGGGTCAATCTCGGACACCCTTTTGCCGCATGAAGACCAGCCTACGCCATACCCCACTCACTCTCTCGAGCTGAGTGTTAGAATGTGGGACTAGGGTTCACTTTCTAGAGCTGAACCTCATGTCGACCCACTCCTTAGGCCATCAATCTAGTAGTCTTGGTTTAACGACCTCTCTCTCGAGCAAGCCGAAAACACACATATAAACTTGTATTGGCAACTACAAATTTGTTAAATTCAACCACAACTACTGGATGAAATCACCAATAAACTACATCTAATCTATCATCAAGCAAAACCTAACAACAATCTTAAACCATATTCACTAAATCACACCCCAAGAATTGGCGTTTTTAGCCACACATCAAGACTTAAATCTTCATACCTAAATGAGCTTGTTTTGATGTTTGCGTAATCAATGACACAACTTCCAATGCAAGTGTCTACGATCGTTCCAAAGTATAATAACCCAAACAGGGGTTGGGGTCGAGTCCCAAGAGAGTCGTTTCGAGAATTAATAGAAAAATAAAATTAGTTCTAACTAGTCGTAGCTAAAGACATTAATGATTAAAAGCATTGTAAATTAAAGGGGGACATAAAAGTGTCAAATATCGATTTGGGGTTTTTGTCACAAGTATAGTAAAAACAGTAAAAATAGCAAAGAAATCTATGAATGAGAGGGGATTCTTGGGTTGTGACCGGAATACGGGTTAATCTAAATTATTGGGTACATGCTTTTGATATAATATTTATAGAGTAATAGTGACTAGGGTAAGCTTTATATGGGAATAAATTCTCTCTCAAGCAACTTACCCCGTTTCAAATGGGTTCCTCTCGGATACCTACTTGCCACATGAAGAGCATCCTATGCCTTACCCCACTGACTCTCTCGAGCTGAGTGTTAGGAAATGGGACTAAGGTTTACTCTCTTGAGCTGAGCCTCATGTCGATCCACTCCTTAGGCTATTAATCTAGTAGTCTTGGTATCGCGACCTCTCTCTCCCGCAAACCGAAAACACATAAATAAACTTGTATTTTCAACTAAAAATTTGTTAAATTCAACTGAAACTACTAGATGAAATCACCATTAAACTATATCTAATCAATCAGCAAGCAAGACCCAACAACAATCTGAACACATATTCTCTAAATCACACCCAAAGAATTGGGGTTTTTAGCCACACATCAAGACTTAAATCTTCATATCTAAATGAGCTTGTTTTGATGTTTGCATTATCAACGACGTACCTTCCAATGCAAGGGTCTACGATCGTGCAATAGAATAATTACCCAACCAGAGGTTGGTGTCGAGTCCCAAGGGAGTGGTTTTGAAAATTAATAGAAAAATTAAATTAGTTCTAACTAGTCATAGCTAAAGACATTAACGATTATAAACATTGAAAGTGAAAAGGGGACACCAAAGTGTCAAATATCGATTTGGGGTTTTTGTTACAAATATACCAAAAACGGTAAAAATAGCAAAGAAATCTATGAATGAAAGGGTATTATAGGGATGTGATCGGAATACGGGTTAATCTAAATTATTGGGTACATGATTTCGATAGAAAAATTATAGAGTATTAATGACTAGGCTAAGCTTTATGTGGGAATAAATTTTCTCTCGAGCAACTTACCCCGTTTCAAATGGGTCAATCTCGGACACCCTCTTGCCACATGAAGACCAGCCTACGCCATACCCCACTCAGTCTCTCGAGCTGAGTGTTAGGATGTGGGACTAGGATTCACTCTCTCGAGTAGTACCTCATGTCTACCCACTCCTTAGGCTATCAATCTAGTAGTCTTGGTTTCACGACCTCTCTCTCGAGTAAGCAGAAAACACATAAATAAGCTAGTATTGGCAACTACAAATTTGTTAAATTCAACCACAGGTACTGGACGAAATCACCAATAAACTACATCTAATCTATCATCAAGCAAAACCCAACAACAATCTTAAACCATATTCGCTAAATCACACCCCAAGAATTGAGGATTTTAGCCACACATCAAGACTTAAGTCTTCATACCTAAATGAGCTTGTTTTGTTGTATGCATAATCAATGACACAACTTCCAATGCAAGTTCCTATGATCATGCAATAGTATAATAAACCAACCAGGGGTTGGGGTCGAGTCCCAAGGGATTGGTTTGGAGAATTAATAGAAGAATCAAATTAGTTCTAACTAGTCCTAGCTAAAGACATTAACGATTAAAAACATTATAAATTAAAGGGGGACACAAAAGTGTCATATATTGATTTGGGGGTTTTGTCACAAGTATAGCATAAACAGTAAAAATAGCAAAGAAATCTATGACTGAGATTGGATTCTTGGAATGTGACCAGATTACGGGTTAATCTAAATTTTTGGGTACATGCTTTCGATAGAAAATTTATAGAGTAATAGTGACTAGGCTAAAATATTTGTGGGTATAGATTTTCTCTTGAGTAACTTACCCTATTTCGAATGGGTTCCTCTCGGACACCCAATTGCCGCATGAAGACCAGCCTACGCGTTACCACACTCACTCTCTCAAGATGGGTGTTGGGATATTGGACTAGGATTAACTCTCTCGAGTAGAACCTCATGTTGACCCACTCCTTAGGCCATCAATCTAATAGTCTTAGTTTCATGACCTCTCTCTCGAACAAGCCGAAAACACATAAATAAACTTGTATTTGCAACTATAAATTTGTTAAATTCAGCCACAACTATTAGATGAAATCACCATTAAACTACATCTAATCTGTCAACAAGCAAGATCCAACAATAATCTTAACCCATATTCGCTAAATCACACCCGAAGAACTGGGATTTTTTGCCACACATCAAGGCTTCAATCTTCGTACCTAAATGAGCTTGTTTTGATGTTTGCATAATCAATGACACAACTTCCAATGCAAGTGTCTACGATCGTGCAAAATTATAATAACCCAACCAGGGTTTGGGGTCGAGTCCCAAGAGAGTCGTTTCGAGAATTAATAGAAAAATAAAATTAGTTCTAACTAGTTTAGCTAAAGACATTAACGATTAAAAGCATTGTATATTCACAAAAGTGTCAAATATCGATTTGGGGATTTTGTCACAAGTATAGTAAAAACAGTAAAGATAGCAAAGATATCTATGAATGAGAGGGGATTCTTGGGTTGTGACCGGAATACGGGTTAATCTAAATTATTGGGTACATGCTTTTGATATAAAATTTATAGAGTAATAGTGACTAGGCTAAGCTTTATATGGGAATAAATTCTCTCTCAAGCAACTTACCCCGTTTCAAATGGGTCAATCTCGGACACCCTTTTGCCGCATGAAGACCAACCTACGCCATACCCCACTCACTCTCTCGAGCTGAGTGTTAGAATGTGGGACTAAGGTTCACTCTCTAGAGCTGAACCTCATGTCGACCCACTCCTTAGGCCATCAATCTAGTAGTCTTGGTTTCACGACCTCTCTCTCTCGCAAACCAAAAACACATAAATAAACTTGTATTTTCAAATAAAAATTTGTTAAATTCAACCGAAACTACTAGATGAAATCAACATTAAACTACATCTAATCTATTAGCAAGCAAGACCCAACAACAATCTTAACTGATATTCTCTAAATCACCCCCAAAGAATTGGGGTTTTTAGCCACACATCAAGACTTAAATCTTCATATCTAAATGAGCTTGTTTTGATATTTGCATTTTCAACGACATACCTTCCAATGCAAAGGTCTACGATCGTGCAATATAATAATAACCCAACCAGAGGTTGGGGTCGAGTCCCATGGGAGTGGTTTTGAGAATTAATAGAAAAATTAAATTAGTTCTAACTAGTTGTAGCTAAAGACATTAACCATTAAAAACATTGAAAATTAAAGGGGAAGCAAAAGTGTCAAATATCGATTTGGGGCTTTTGTCACAAGTAGAGCGAAAATGGTAAAAATAGCAAAGAAATTTATGACTGAAAGGGTATTCTAGGGATGTGACCGGAATACGAGTTAATCTAAATTATTGGGTACATGATATCGATTAAAAAATTATATAGTACTAAAGACTAGGCTAAGCTTTATGTGGGGATAAATTCTCTCTCGAGCAACTTACCCCGTTTCAAATGGGTCAATCTCGGAAACCCTCTTGCCGCATGAAGACCAGCCTATGGCTTACCCCACTCACTCTCTCGAGCTGAGTGTTAGGATGTGGGACTAGGATTCACTCTCTCAAGCAGTACCTCATGTCTACCCACTCCTTAGGCCATCAATCTAGTAGTCTTGGTTTCACGACCTCTCTCTCGAGCAAGCCGAAAACTCATAAATAAACTTGTATTGGCAACTACAGATTTGTTAAATTCAACCACAGCTACTGGACGAAATCACCAATAAACTACATCTAATCTATCATCAAGTAAAACCCTACAACAATCTTAAACCATATTAGCTAAATCACACCCCAAGAATTGGGGTTTTTAGCCACGCATCAAAACTTAAATCTTCTTAACTAAATGAGCTTGTTTTGTTGGATGCATTATCAATGACACAACTACCAATGCAAGTGCCTACGATCGTGCAATAGTACAATAACTCAACCAGGGGTTGGGGTTGAGTCCCAAGGGATTGGTTTGGAGAATTAATAGAAAAATCAAATTAGTTCTAACTAGTCCTAACAAAAGACTTTAATGATTAAAAACATTGTAAATTAAAGGGAGACACAAACGTGTCAAATATCGATTTGGGGGTTTTGTCACAAGTATAGCATAAACAGTAAAAACAGCAAAGAAATCTACAACTGAGAAGGTATTCTTGGAATATGACCGGAATACGGGTTAATCTAATTTTTTTGGTACATGCTTTCGATAGAAAATTTATAGAGTAATAGTGACTAGGCTAAGCTAGATGTGGGAATAGATGTTTTCTCGAGTAACTTACCCCGTTTCAAATGGGTTCCTCTCGGACACCCAATTGCCGCATGAAGGCCAACCTACACGTTACCCCACTCACTCTTTCGAGAAGGGTGTTAGGATATTGGACTAGGATTCACTGTCTCGAGCAGAACCTCATGTCGACCCACTCCTTAGGACATCAATCTAGTAGTCTTGGTTTCACGACCTTTGTCTCGAATTAGCCTAAAACACATAAATAAACTTGTATTTGCAACTATAAATTTGTTAAATTCAACCACAACTACTAGACGAAATCACCATTAAACTACATCTAATCTATCAGCAAGCAAGATCCAACAACAATATTAACCCATATTCACTAAATCACACCCCAAGAATTGGGGTTTTTTGCCATAGAACAAGACTTAAGTATTCATACCTAAATGAGCTTGTTTTGAATTTTGTGGTATCAACGACACAACTACCAATGCAAATGCCTACGATTGTACAATAGTATAATAACCCAACCAAGGGTTGAGTCGAGTCCCAAGGGAGGGGTTTCTAGAATTAATAAAAAAATAAAATTAGTTCTAACTAGTCGTAGCTAAAGACATTAACGATTAAAAACACTGCAAATTAAAAAGGGACACAAAAGTGTCAAATATTGATTTGGGGGTTTTGTCACAAGTATAGCGAAAACAGTAAAAATAGCAAAGAAATCTATGAATGAGAGGGGATTCTTGAGATGTGACCTGAATACGGGTTAATCTAAATTGTTGGGCACATGTTTGAGATAGAAAATTGATAGAGTAATAGTGATTAGGCTAAGCTATATGTGCGAATAAATTCTCTCTCGAGCAACTTACCCCGTTTCAAATGGGTTCCTCTAGGACACCCACTTGCCGTATAAAGACCAGCCCATTCCTTACCCCACTCACACTCTCAACCTGAGTGTTAGGATATGGGACTTCGATTCACTCTCTCGAGCTGAACCTTATGTCGACCCACTCTTTAGGTCATCAATCTAGTAGTCTTAGTTTCACGACCTCTCTCTCTCGAAACCCGAAAACACATAAATAGACTTATATTTGCAACTACAAATTTGTTAACAAATACTAGACGGAATCACCATTAAACTACATCTAATCTATGAGCAAGGAAGATCCAACAACTATCTTAACCCAAATTCACTAAATCACACCCCAAAAATTGTGGGTTTTTGCCACAGATCAAGACTTAAGTATTCATACCTAAATGAGCTTGTTTTGAAGTTTGTGTTATCAAAGACACAACTTCCAATGCAAGTGTCTACAATCATGCAATAGTATAACAACCCAACCAGAGGTTGGGGTCGAGTACCAAGGGAGAGGTTTAGAAAATTAATAGAAAAATAAAATTAGTTCTAGCTAATCGTAGCTAAAGACATAAATGATTAAAAATATTGTAAATTAAAGGGGTACACAAAACTGTCAAATATCGATTTGGGGTTTTTGTCACAAGTATAGCAAAAACAGTAAAAATAGCAAAGAAATCTATGAATGAGAGGGGATTCTTGGGATTTGACCGAAAAACTAAATAATTTAAATTATTGGATACATGCTTTTAATAGAGAATTTATAGAATAATAGTGTCTAGGCTAAGTTATATTTGGGAATAAATTCTCTCTCAAGAAACTTACCCCGTTTCGAACGAGTTCCTCTCGAACACCCAATTGCCATATGAAGAGCAGCCTACGCCTTACCCCACTCAGTCTCTCGAGCTGAGTAGTAGGATATGGGACTAGGGTTCACTCTCTCGAGCTGAACCTCATGTCGACCCACTCCTGAGGCCATCAATCTAGTAGTCTTGGTATCGCGACCTCTAACTCGAACAAACCGAAAACACATAAATAAACTTGTATTTGCAACTAAAAATTTGTTAAATTCAACCATAGCTAGTAGACGAAATCACCATTAAACTACATCTAATCTATCAGAAAGCAAGACCCAACAACAATCTTAACCCATATTCGCTAAATCACACCCTAAGAATTGGGGTAATTGGCCACACATCAACACTTAAATCTTGATACCTAAATGAGCATGTTTTGATGTTTGAGTTATCAATGACACAACTTTCAATGCAAGTGTCTACGATCGTACTATAGTATAATAACCCAACTAGGGGTAGGGCTCGAGTCCTAAAGGAGTGGTTTCGAGAATTAATAGAAAAAAAAATAGTTCTAACTATTCGTAGCTAAAGACATTAACGATTAAAAACATTGAAAATTAAAGGGGGACACAAAAGTGTCAAATATCGATTTGGGTTATTCTCACAAGTATAGCGAAAACGGTAAAAAGAGCAAAGAAATCTATGTATGAGAGGATATTCTTGGGATGTGACCGGAATACGGGTTAATCTAAATTGTTAGGTACATGATTTTGATAGAAAATTTATAGAGTATTAATGACTAGGCTAAGCTTTATGTGGGAATAAATTCTCTCTCGAGCAACTTACCCCGTTTCAAATGGGTCCATCTCGGACACTCTCTTGCCGCATGAAGACCAGCCTACGCCTTACCCCACTCACTCTCTCGAAGCTGAGTGTTAGGATATGGGACTAGGATTCACTCTCTCGAGCAGTACCTCATGTCGACCCACTCCTTAGGCCATTAATCTAGTAGTCTTGGTTTCACGGCCTCTCTCTCGAGCAAGCTGAAAACACATAAATAAACTTGTTTTGGAAACTACAAATTTGTTAAATTCAACCACAACTACTAGATAAAATCACCATTAAACTACATCTAACCTATCAGCAAACAAGATCCAACAACAATCTTATCCCGTATTCGGTAAATCACACCCCAAGAATTGGGGTTTTTAGCCACACATCAAGACTTAAATCTTCATACCTATATGAGCTTGTTTTGATATTTGCGTAATCAACAACACAACTTCTAATGCAAATGTCTACGATCGTGCAATAGTATAATAACCCAACCTGAGGTTGGGGTCGAGTCCCAAGGGAGTGATTTCAAAAATTAATAGAAAAATAAAATTAGTTCTAGCTAGTCGTAGCTAAAGACATAAACGATTAAAAATTTTGTAAATTAAAGGGGGACACAAAACCATCAAATATCGGTTCGGGGTTTTTGTCACAAGTATAGCAAAAACAGTAAAAATAGCAAAGAAATCTATGAATGAGAGGGGATTCTTGGGATGTGACCGGAATACAGATTAATTTAAATTATTGGATACATGCTTTTAATAGAAAATTTATAGAATAATAGTGTCTAGGCTAAGCTATATTTGGGAATAAATTCTCTCTCAAGAAACTTACCCCGTTTTGAACGGGTTCCTCTCGTACACCCACTTGCCACATGAAGAGCAGCCTACGCCTTACCCCACTCAGTCTCTCGAGCTGAGTATTAGGATATAAGACTAGGGTTCACTCTCTTAAGCTGAACCTCATGTCGACCTACTCCTGAGGCCATCAATCTAGTAGTCTTGGTATCGCGACCTCTAACTCGAACAAACCGAAAACACATAAATAAACTTGTATTTGCAACTAAAAATTTGTTAAATTCAACCATAGCTAGTAGATGAAATCACCATTAAACTACATCTAATATATCAGAAAGCAAGACCCAACAACAATCTTAACCCATATTCGCTAAATCACACCCTAAGAATTGGGGTATTTGGCCACACATCAACACTTAAATCTTGATACCTAAATAAGCATGTTTTGATGTTTGAGTTATCAATGACACAACTTCCAATGCAAGTGTCTACGATCGTACAATAGTATAATAACCCAACTAGGGGTAGGGCTCGAGTCCTAAAGGAGTGGTTTCGAGAATTAATAGAAACAAAAATTAGTTCTAACTAGTCGTAGCTAAAGACATTAACGATTAAAAACATTGAAAATTAAAGGGGGACACAAATGTGTCAAATATCGATTTGGGGTTTTTGTCACAAATATAGCGAAAACGGTAAAAATAGCAAAGAAATCTATGAATGAGAGGATATTCTTGGGATGTGACCGAAATACGGGTTAATCTAAATTGCTAGGTACATGATTTCAATAGAAAATTTATAGAGTATTATTGACTAGGCTAAGCCTTATGTGGGAATAAATTCTCTCTCGAGCAACTTACCCCGTTTCAAATGGCTCCATCTCGGACACTCTCTTGCCGCATGAAGACCAACCTACGCCTTTCCCCACTCACTCTCTTGAGCTGAATGTTAGGATATGGGACTAGGATTCACTCTCTCGAGCAGTACCTCATGTTGACCCACTCCTTAGGCCATCAATCTAGTAGTCTTGGTTTCACGGCCTCTCTCTCGAGCAAGTCGAAAACACATAAATAAACTTGTATTGGAAACTACAAATATGTTAAATTCAACCACAACTACTAGACGTATCACCATTAAACTACATCTAACCTTTCAGCATGCAAGACCCAACAACAATCTTAACCCATATTCGGTAAATCACACCCCAAGAATTGGGGTTTTTAGCCACACATCAAGAGATATAAATTGATACCTATATGAGCTTGCATTCAAATGGGTTTGATGATTTAAGTCTTGTTACAGGCCAAGAATGAAGAATCCAAGAGACCCAAGTCCAAATCTTTGGAGATGAAACCCTCTTCTTCTTCAAGTATCCAAAACCATTTCAAACTCAGAGAAAAATAAAAAGTACTAAAATTATATTAATTGTTCTGTATTGAATGTCTAATAATACTAAAATATCTTATACTAAGCTATAACTCTCAAAGAGTATTTATAGTTTTCAAAAATCAGTGTTGCAGCGGATCATTCAGCGACATTTGTCGGAATCACCGATCAACTCGGCGATTCGCCCTTTGGTGTAGTTCATCGCTGTCTTGCACCATCCTTCGGCATCGTCGTGCTCTGGGTCATGAAGAGACATAGTACTGCTTCGCGGAACTTCTCGGTGATGCACCAACTGCTCCCTTTTCCGCCGACTTGATCCTTTCCTTCAGGCTCAGCACACTGGAACAAAAGGCAAAGTGATACCCTATAGCGACTCTCAAAGTTGACTCGGTGATCCTCATGCCTTCATTTTTTCATTCTTTTTAGCCTTTGCATTCCTTTTTGCAAAGTAGTTTCCATGTTTTCCTTCAAACTTCAAATACCTGAAACTTAAGGGTTTTCAACAGATATTGAGATAAAATAAACATTTGAAGACACAATTTCTATTAAAATATATCCCCAAATGAGTCCAATTTGTGGACTCATCAGTAGGGCATCAGGCTCTAAGTCTCAGGGAAGTGTTTCAGGTACCAAAATCTACCTAACTTTCCCTAAGTGTGGTAAGAACCATCCGGGCGAGTGCCTTGTAGGAAAGGAAGGATACTTTGGATGTGGTAAGTCTGGTCACAAGTTGAGGGATTGACCTTCTAACCAGGGTCAAAGAGGCAATGGTAGAGCTCGGTCCACAACTTCAGCGGCACGAGCAAGTCACCAACTCAGCAGGGTAACTCATCTGGTACAGGTGGCGGACAGTGCCAAAATAGGCTCTATGCTCTTTAGGCTCGGTAGGATCGGGTAGATTCTCCTAATGTAGTCACGGGTACGTTACGAGTCTTTGATCTCGATGTTTATGCTTTCTTAGATCCAGGGGATACTCTTTCTGTAGTTACTTCTTATATAGAAGGTTAAGTTTGATGTTTGTCCAGAAACTCTCTCAGAACCTTTCTCAGTCTCTACTCCAGTCGGTGACCCAGTTATAACTAGACGGGTATACAGAAATTGCCCTGTCACAATCTCTCAGAAAGTCACCTCAGTAGATCCTGTAGAGTTAGATATGGTAGACTTCGATGTCATTCTAGGCATGGATTGGTTACATTCATGTTATGCCTCAGTCGATTGTAGAACTAGGATTATTCGTTTTTAGTTTCCAAACGATCCAATCTTAGAATGGAAGGGTAGTAGCTTAGTGCCTATGGGTCGATTCATTTCTTACCTTAAGGCTAGAAAAATGATTTCTAAGGGTTATCTTTATCATCTAGTTCAGGTTAAGGATTCAAGCTCTAAAACCCTAACTCTTAGGTCAGTTCCATTGGTTAATGAATTTCCAGAAGTGTTTCTAGAAGATCTTCCCGGAGTTCCTCTCGAAAGGGAAATTGACTTTGGAATTGATCTCCTTCCAGATACCTAGACTATATCTATCCCTCCTTAAAGAATGGCTCCAGCTGAACTTAAGGAATTGAAAGAGCAATTGAAAGACCTTCTAGACAAGGGCTTCATCAAACTTAGTATTTTTCCATGGGGTGCACCAGTGTTATTCATGAAGAAGAAAGATGGTTAACTCAGAATGTTCATTGACTATAGGCACTTGAACAAGGTCACAATCAAGAATAAGCATCCCATCCCCAGGATTGATGACTTGTTTGACCAACTTCAGGGTGCTAGTAATTTCTCAAAGATAGACCTCAGATCAGGTTATCATCAGCTCAAGGTCAGAGATAGTGACATTCCGAAGACAGCCTTCAGAACTCGATATGGTCATTATGAATTTGTAGTTATGTCATTGGGACTAACCAATGTTCCTGCAGCTTTCATGGATTTGATGAACAAAGTGTTTAAGCAGTATTTGGACTTGTTCGTTATCGTCTTTATTGATGATATCCTCATTTACTCTAGGAATAAGGAAGAATATGTGAGTCATTTGAGAGTTGTTCTGCAAACTCTCAAAGATCGCTAGTTATTCGCCAAATTTAACAAGTGCGAGTTTTGGTTACAATCAGTTACTTTCCTTTGGCATATAGTATCCAGCAAAGGGATCCAGTGGATTCCCAGAAAATAGAAGCAGTGAAAAAATGGCCCAAACCTACCTCTCCTACAGATATCAGAAGTTTCTTGGGTCTAGCAGGTTATTACAGAAGGTTCGTGGAAGGATTTTCATCCATAGCCTAACCATTGACTAGGTTGACTCAGAAGATGGTCAAGTTTCAGTGGTCAGATGATTATGAGAAAAGCTTCGCAAAATTGAAAACTAGGTTGACTATAACTCTTGTTTTGACTCTACTAGAGGGTTCAAAGAGTTATGTGATTTACTGTGATGCGTCCAGGGTCAGCCTAGGCTGTGTATTAATGTAGCGAGGTAAGGTTATATCTTATGCTTCCAGATAGCTTAAGGTGCATGAGAAGAACTATCTGACTTATGACCTCGAGCTTGCAACGGTGGTGTTTGCACTCAAGATTTGGAGACACTACTTGTATAGTGTTCATGTAGACGTGTTCATAGACCATAAGAGCCTTCAGTATGTGTTCACCCAGAAAGAGTTGAATCTTCGCCAGAGAAGATGGCTTGAGTTCCTCAAGGATTATGACATAAGTGTGCATTACCATCCTGGTAAGACAAATGTAGTAGTAGATGCTCTTAGCAAACTATCTATGGGTGGGTAGTGTAGCACATATTGAGGAAGAAAGAAAAGAGCTAGCAAAGGATGTTCACAAGCTTGGTTGTTTAGGAGTTCATCTTATGAGCATATCAAATGGTGGTGTGACAGTTCAAAATGGATCAGAATCTTCATTGGTAGTAGAGGTTAAGGAAAAGCAAGATAGCGATCTGATATTGCTTGAACACAAGGGTGCAGTCCATCAACAGAGAGTTGAGGTATTCTCCCAAGGGGGAGATGGTATGCTTCACTAGCAGGGTCGATTATCTGTTCCTAATGTAGGCGAGTTGAGACATCATATTCTTGTAGAGGCCTATAATTCCAGGTACTCTATTCATCTAGGCATAACTAAGATGTACCGTGATCTGCGAGAAGTCTTTTGGTAGAATGGCATGAAGAGGGACATAGCAGATTTTGTGGCTAAGTTCACCAATTGTCAGCATGTGAAGGTAGAACATCAGAAACCAGGGGTATGACTCAAGAGATCGACATTCCTACTTGGAAGTAGAAAGTGATTAACATGGATTTCATCATAGGTTTACCTCGTACTCGCAGACAACATGACTCTATTTGGGTGATAGTTGACAGAGTCACTAAGTCTTCTCGCTTTTTAGCTGTCAAGACTACAGATTCAATAGGGGACTATGCCAAGCTTTACATTAATGAGATAGTCAGGTTGGATGGGGTTCCTTTGTCTATCATCTCAGATAGAGGTCCTTAATTTACCTCTCATTTTTGGAAGTCATTTCAGAAAGGTCTTCGTACTCAGGTTAATCATAGCACAACACTTCATCCACAGATGGATGGTCAGGAAGAGCGTACCATTCAGACCTTAGAGGACATGTTGAGAGCTTGTGTGATCGACTTCAAGGGTAGTTGGGATGATCACCTTCCTCTTATAGAGTTTGCCTACAATAATAGCTACCATTCCAACATTTAGATGGCCCCTTATGAGACATTGTATGGGTGTAGATGCAGATCTCCTATTCGTTGGTCTGAAGTAGGTGAAACAGCCTTGATAGAGCCAGATTCAGTCCATTATGTTATGGAGAAAGTGCAATTCATTAGAGATAGACTTAAAACAGCCCAGAGTCGCCAGAAGTCTTATGCAGATGTAAGGAGAAGGGAACTAGAGTTCCAAGTTGATGATTGGGTTTTCTTGAAACTATCGCCTATGAAAGGGGTGATGAGATTTGGCAAGAAAGGGAAGCTCAGTCCTAGATATGTAGGCCCTTACAAGATTCTGAAAAGGATTGGTAAAGTGGCTTATGAGTTAGAGTTGCCAGCAGAATTAGCAGCAATGCATCCAGTCTTTCACATTTCGCTATTGAAGAAGTGTGTGGGTGATCCAGCATCCGTAGTGTCATTAGAGAGTGTGGCCGTGAAAGATAGTCTTTTGTATGAGGATGTACCAATTGAGATTCTTGATCATCAGGTTAGGAGGTTGAGAAACAAAGAAGTCGCTTCAGTCAAGGTTTTGTGGAGGAGTCAGTCCGTAGAGGAAGCTACTTGGGAATAGAAGCAGCCATGAAGTCCAAGTATCCTCACCTCTTTCCTTCCGTTTCCACTCCAGCTTGAGGTAGTATTTCCTCCTCAGTTTTTCAGCCATTCATGCATAGAATCAGTCTTAGTATCATGTTTCTTCAGTCTATACTTGTGTTTTCAGCGTATTTGCATGTTTTTGGAACTTACTTCAGTAAGAAATCAGCTTCCGATGTTTAGTAGTAGGGTTGCAGCTCATCCCCTCCATTTCAGCTAGATTTATCTTTATTCGAGGATGAATGATCCCAAGGGGGAGATATTGTAACACCTCGAAAATTAGACCTAGAAAAAAATTGCAGAATTTCACCTGAACCAGTAAACCACGACAAGGTTCACAGACCGTGATAGGGTCCACGATCCGTTGACCTGCTCATGGTCAGGATTTGGGCTTCACTAGGCCAGACATCAGACCATGGTCACTTCACGGTCCGTCGTCTTGATGACAGACCGTGGTGGCTCTTGTGAAGTCTAACCAGTAGACCCCCTAGACTAGCCTTCAAACCCCCAAGCCTAAGTGAGGACCACGAGGACCTTCATGGTCTGTGGTCCTCCACACGTCCCGTGGTAGGGTCCGTAAAGGCCAGCCAGTAGGTCCTTAGACCTCAGCCCAAGTGAGGACCACGAGGACCTTCATAGTATGTGGTCCTCCACTCAGGCCGTGGTAGGGGCTCATGGACCAGACCCCAAAACCTACAGCTCCTGGACTAAGACCACGACCACGACCCACTTCACGGTCCGTGGTCCCTTTCACGGTCCATGGAAGTGGTCGTGGTCAGCCCCATCTGCAACTTAAGTCAGGTGTCTTTTGGTCTTTTCCGATTTCAGTGGACCCCTAAACTACGTCGTTTTAACTCTAAACTACGTGGTTTTGGTCAGTTTTAGCGTAGAAACATAATTAGAACTTACCAAAGTCAGATCATTAATCAAAACTTAGAAAATTAGAAGTGAAAGAAGAGAAAAGGTTGAGCAACCCTAGTTCAAGAACGCAACAAGTTTCCTCCAGTTCCAGCCCTGAAATCAAAGGATTTCTCCATGGAATTCATCACCAAGTATGTGGGATTTCACTAGTAGGTTCCTTTCGCCCATTAGGTCCCTAGATTTCAGTTAGATTCTTGATTCCCTATTATTATCTAGACCTAGGGTTTCTAGAAGTTCAGCAGATTATCATGAATTAGTTATTTCGAGTAAGGGTATTGAGGTAAATCCAAAGAAGACAGATGCAGTCAAGAGTTGGCCTAGACCTCTATCACTGACAGATATTAGAAGCTTATTGGTTTTGGCCGGTTATAATAGAAGGTTTATTGAGTGGTTTTCCTCCATTGCTTCTCCTGTGACGGCTTTGACTCAAAAGAAATCCAAATTCCTATGGTCCGAAGCGTGTGAGAAAAGTTTCCAAGAGTTGAAAGATAGACTTACTTCCGCTCCGATGTTGACCTTATCGAAAGGTACGGATGTCTTTGTAGTATATTGTGACGCCTCTAGAGTTGGATTGGGATGTGTGCTTATGAAAAATGGTAAGGTAATTGCCTATGCTTCAAGGCAATTAAAGGTTCATGAGAAGAATTATCCTACCTATGACCTTGAATTAGTAGTGGTGGTATTTGCCTTAAAGATTTGGAGGCATTACTTATATGGGGTCTATATTAATGTATTCACCAATCACAAGAGCTTGCAATATGTGTTTACCCAAAAGGATCTAAATCTTCGCCAAAGAAGGTATCTTGAATTATTGAAAGATTATGACATGAGTGTTCTATATCACCTCAGTAAAGATAATGTGGTGGCGGATGCCCTTAGTCGGTTATTGATGGATAGTGTGGCACATGTTAATGATGAGAGAAAAGAGTTGGTTCAGATGTTCATAGGTTGGCCCGATTGGGAGTTCAACTAGTGGATTCCACCAAGGGTGGTATTATGGTCTATAATGGTTCCGAATCATCTTTCGTGGCCGATGTGAAAGCAAAGCAATGTCTTGAGCCGACCTTAGTAGAATTGAAGGAAATGGTACTAAAGAAGTCTGTAGATGCTTTCTCTCAAGGGTAAGATGGTATGCTTAGATACCAAGGTCGACTATGTATTCTAAATGTTAATGCGCTAAGCGAACAAATTTTGGCAGAAGCCCATAGTTCACGGTATTCCATTCACCTGAGAGCCATGAAGATGTATCGTGATTTACGGGAAGTCTATTGGTGGAATGGGATGAAGAAGGATATCACAGTATTTGAGGCTAAATGTCCAAATTGTCAATAAGTAAAGGTTGAGCATCAGAATCCAGGAGGTTTAGCTCAAAATATTGGCATTCCCGCTTGGAAGTAGGAAGATGTAAATATGGACTTTATAGTCGGTTTGCCTCGCACCCGACACCAACATGACTCTATTTGGGTGATTGTAGATCAGATGACAAAATTGACATATTTCTTTCCCATTAAGGTTTCTTATTCGGTGGAAGATTATGCTAAGTTGTACTTGGGAGAGATGGTACGGTTGCATGGAGTGCCATTGTCCATTATCTACGATAGAGTTACTTAGTTTACTTCAAAGTTTTGGAAGTCGTTCCTAAAAGGGTCTTAGCACTAAAGTTAAGCTTAACACAACTTTTCACCCCCAAACCAATGGAAAAGAGGAAAGAACAATCCAAACATTGGAAGATATGTTAAGGGCTTGCGTGATAGATTTGAAGGGAAGTTGGGATGACCATTTGCCCTTGATTGAATTTGCCTATAATAATAGCTACAATTCGAGTATTGGTATGGCTCCGTTTGAGGCTCTTTATGGTAGGAGATGTAGATCCCCTATCAGATGTTTTAAGGTAGGTGAGGTTGCCTTGATAGGGCCCGAGTTAGTTCATGAGGCTATTGAGAAATTTCGACTCATAAGAGAGAGGTTGAGAACGGTCCAAAGTCAACAAAAGTATTATGCCGATGTGAGAAGGAGAGACCTTGAGCTTGATGTGCATGATTGGGTTTACTTGAAACTCTCACCCATGAAGGGTATAATGAGGTTTAGGAAGAGAGGGAAACTTAGTCCTCATTTTGTAGGCCCATATCAAATTTTGAGACATGTTGGTAAGGTTGCATATGAGCTTGATTTTCCAAATGAGTTGGCATCGGTGCATCCGGTTTTCCATGTCTCTATGTTGAAAAAGTATGTTAGAGATCCGACATCCATAATTCCATTAGAAGGGTTAGAAGTGAAAGATAACCTTTTTGATGAAGAAGTTTCGGCTGAGATTCTAGACCGGCAAGTGAAAAGATTAAGGAACAAAGAGGTTGCTTTTGTTAAGGTGTTATGAGAAACCATCTAGTTGAGGGTGCTACTTGGGAGGCGGAAGCCGATATGATGACCTGGTATCCTCATCTTTTTCCTCCTATTATAGCTTAAAGTAATAAGTACCTCTTGTTTTACTTATGTTTGAAGTCATGTATGTTTTATGTGTTTCCATGATTTCCTTGATATTGCATGTTCATGAAGAAGCTTAAGTTTTGAAAGAAATGGTTTTTGTGATGTATTTTCCTCATGTTGTTTAGTATTAAGTATGAACCGCTTATAGACTTCATGAGATGAGTTGTAGAACATGCCTTGACTTGGAGTGGAGATCCCCTCCTTGAAGTTCTGTTTTTGAGATTGAATTGCATATGAGCTCTGTGAGATTGTGTTGAACATTATTTTTAAGTTTGGAGAAGGAAGTTCCTCCTTAAGTGTAAGAAATCTAAAATTTCATGCATATTGGGTTGTTAGATGTAGCTCATACCTCCTTAAGGTGCATTAAGTCGAATAGACTTGGAGTTGATGTTTCCTCTTTAGTTGTGTGCATTTAGATTAGTTGCATGCGTGATGGGCTGCTAGTCTTTAGTCCTTTCGTTTAGAAAGGTGCGTAGAATCTCATTAGAGAATGAATGATCCCAAGGGGGAGATAATGTAACACCCCGGATTCGAAACGAGGCAAATTGCAGATTTTGGGGAAATTACAGGTGTCACCCACAAAGGCCAACCACGCCCCATAGATGGGCTCCGCGGATAGGACATCCTGGAACATTGTTAGGATAGTGACCACGGCTAGGACCATGCCCCGTGGGTGGGTCCACGGTCCGTGGATGGGGCAGTCGTGGATTGGCAAAAAGTCTCTGACCATGATCCACGATTGACCAGGACAGACCATTGGTCCATCCACGGTCCGTAGGTCATGGTCTCGTGGGTCATGTCAGGGAACTTATTTTAGGGGCTTAAGGGTATTTTCCAGTTTTAATTAGAATTAAGTGGTGTTATTTTGACTAAACCAAGACCACCAATACAAGAATTTTAGACCCCTAAATTCACCCAATTAAGTCATTCTCTCAAATCACAAAAGAAAACTCAAATCCTCTCTCTAGAAGGTAGAAGAAGGAAGAGATTGAAGCTAGGTCAAGATTAAGTCTTCCAATATTCAAGCTTTGGTGGGTATTGTGACTAAGGTATGATGGTTTTTCATCCATGGGGTTCTTCCTCCCATGGAGTCCCCTAGAATTCCACAATTTGATGAAGAATTTCCCCAATTCTAGTTGAGGTTTCTTCTATTGTTGTTGGTTATGATGAATGTTGATCCAATTGAGTGGATTATGATTGTTTATGATTGAATTGATAGAATTGCATGTATTTAGGATGAAATTACATGTACCCATGCCTATCCTATGATTTTAGGGTTGAATTGATATAATGGGTTTGATGCCATGTGAGGGAAACTCTATGGGTTAGATATATCCTCATAGGATTGATGAATTATGAATATAATTGCTATAGATTGAAGCATATATGATGAATATGAAGTTAAGTGCTTGAGAGTAAAGCATAGATGATGATCATGATATATAGTGCTTTGAGAGTAAAGCCTAGACTATAAATTGTTGATTGTAAATGCTATGATATGGAAGATATACTTCTTATAATGAATTGATAAGCATGATTGAATGAATGTGAAAGGTTTACTCATATGAATGATTATAGGTTGAAAGGATTGCTCACCTAAAATGAATCTAGACTAAAATTCTTAATGAATGATGAGGCTAGAGGCGATTACCTTGACCTCCATATGAAAGGATAAAAGGCGATCCCTCTACTCCTTAGACTTGAACAAGAGGTGAGTCCCCACGTTCTTACTATGATGAATGGACATGGAGGCAAGTACCCATGCTCCTTATGAAATAATGTGGAGGCAAGTACCTGTATCTTATGATAAGGTTGTGGGGCGAGTACCTGCAATCTAAAAGTAAGTAAGTCAAGAGGTGAATACACATTAGCCTTTATGAACTAGGCATTGAGGCGAATACCCGTGTCTTTAAAAGTAAGTATTATTAGTGAGATTATGTTATGAAATTGACTTGTGTGGAGTGTTGCTAGATTTGCCTTCCATGATGTAAGCTTGACTGGAGGTGGATGACCTATGTCTTTGCTAAGCTTAAGTTTGCTTAAGGGAGTATTCCTCTTTCATTATGATGCTTTATATGTGTTGATTATGCTTATGCATTATGTCCTATGTTTACTAATGCTTATGTTTATGTTGTTTATGCTAGCCATCATATTTAGTACTTGATTGTACTAACACATACTTTTGCCTACATTCTTATCAAATGTAGGGTCCGACGTTCCCGATTCACACACTTGTGGCTAGGTTCCTAGAGGATTATGAAGTGAAGCTTTGGTGAGTCCTCATTGTATTCGAGGATTAGATCACCCTATCTCTTTAATGTCTTACATTTTGAGACTATTATATGGGCTGCGTCCCAAGATTTCTATTTCTTTAGTTTAGATGGTTTGAGACAATGGCATGTTAGACTTTCTCTTGCTTCTATAAAAGACTTTGATTGTATTTTGAAAAGTTTTAATTCCCGCACCTTTTCTATTACTTTATGTTATGATATGCTAAGTGGCTTGTATGAGGCCTCTCGGGATCTTATACACCTTGTTACATCTAGGTGGTACCCCTAGGTCATGACAATCATAAGATAAAAGGGTTAGAAACATAAGTCATAAATCATGATCAATGTTATGCAAGCTTTACATATTTAAAACGCTTTGTGAGGTACTTTAAAAGTAACCTTAGTTCATTATTGTGGGATATTTACCATTAACCGACATAGACCATTTGAGCAGAAATATGGAATCTAGTGTACTGCTCCTACACCTAAAAGAGAGGGTCCTACTTGCAAAGGTAAGGATCATGAGCCTAAGCTAAGGTGGATCCACTAGCTAATGTCTATACGAGACAATATCCTATGGCGGCACATAGTTCTGTAACTTAGGAATTGCTACTAAAGGTCCACGGACACTAAACGGAAACCTTCATCTCAAAAGCCCACTCTATGCTAAGTAAAATCCCACCGAAACATCCAAGGAAAAGTACAATTTAGATACTACCAAGCTAGAAACATCATAGAGTAGCTCTTTAAACCATGTGTGAAAAAACATTTCACCATTCATGATCTTTTCATTATAGCTTTATGAGATTCATAATCATTAACTTCATTCTAAAAGTGACATACTATCAATGATATTTGTTTTAGAAAATTGGTCCATGATCATTCATGGCATATCCAGATACCATACTAATCAAAACCTAACATAGGGAAATAATCAGAAGCATTGATGTCAAATCTAGATTTCATTCATGTCATGTAGTCAAGCTTCATCGTACACATAAATACCTTTATCTATAAGCTTACTTAAGTCATAAATATTGGTTTCATAAAACATATTCATAGATTCATAACTTCATCATGTGTTCATAGTCAAAGCAACCTCGAATTCATTTACATCAATTTCATAAAATCATGCATATCTTCATAATTCATTGTTCATAGTTTAAAATCATGGATCATGCATGAATTCATATGAATTCAACCCAAAATCATGTAAATACTTCAATTCATGCAATAAAAGATAGAAAACAATCAATTGAACATCACGATCCTAAGTCAGGCCATGATGACGTCCACTACAACTCACCGAGTGGACAATCCTAAAACCCAAGTCACAAGATGCGAAAGACACAATTTATATAAAACATAAGAAATAATAAGCAGAAGACAAGAATAATGTATATAGAAAGAAGGGTTATATCATATATATTTGTCGTATAATAGAAAATGTTCAAAATAGGCCCAAAAATGATCAAGAGACAAACTAACACAAGATACCGATTCCCGGGGTCTGATGTCACCTATATAGGAGCTACTACGAATAGAAAGTCATATATATATATATATATAGAGAGAGAGAGAGAGAGAGATGACTAATCCAAAATACAACATGAGAGTAAGTACAGATGCTGAACTCCAGGAGCTCACCACAATCCAAGTTTGTGACAACCACGGGAGATCAAAACGCTCACTAAGGGTGGCGCGAACTGGGAGTTACATCAGAAAAAGATGCAGAAGTACAGTATGAGTACCAAACACGAGGTACCTAGTAGGCATCATAGGCCAATCGAGCTAAAAAAGATCAAATATATAAAATAAATACGATGATACTAGAAAGACAAGGGAAAGCTAAGGCATAACAAGAGAATAATAGAGAACATACGGATAATATCAATAACTAGCTACAAATAAACACAGACCAAACAATCAGCATACTCAATTGGCAAACTTAGGCAATGATACAATGTAAAACTCAATGTAAGGGGAGATCTTAAGTCCAGAAGAAACATCGAGCCACCTAGAATGGTACCTCAAACTTAACCGTAAGACAATAGCCCGGATAAAAGTATCCACGGGTCGCCCGAAATGACACCTCGAACTTACCAATAACACGGATATATGAATCGACGGGCCGCTCAAGATGGTACTTTGAGCTTATCAAAAATGTGAATCTAAGTAATAGACTGTATCTTGAGCCTAAGCCAATGGTCGCCCAAAATTCTACCTCAAGCTTATCAGAGTAAAAGTAGCCGAAAGGTGTTATAAATCAAGAAAAAAAGGCCTTTTACCACTTTTAATTCAAAACAGGTCTCAAGGACTTCGAGCTCATTAAGGTTAGTCTTCCATTTTACGAACCAAGCCATTTTCCCTAAAAACTTATTCATAGAAACTTCTCAAAAGCATAATCACAATCAACTCATGGCATACACACAAAATTGGGAAAAATGCTCATCACACCACAAGAGTGCTAACATGGGACTCCTGTTTATCCAAGCTCACAACCTCAGGCCCAACAGTTTCATAAACAACCTAAGTCACAACTCAAGGGCCCACACAAATCAACCAAAGCAACCAAAAACCAGTCAAAACACACACTCCTAAGTTTCATGCCACCTAGAAGCAAGATCTAAGGATACTACTCATGCAAGATCACCTTAACTAAGGCTCCTCCGACTAAACTTAAGCTAAACCACCCAATCTATGGCCATAACTATCCAAGGATCAATAAAGCTCAACTAACCTAAGGGCTCAACCTAAATCATGTGATACTACCCAATATACTAAGTCGCTTAAGCCATTGCACCAAACACCCAAATTTTCAGAAATAGGCTAAGTGTCCAAAACTTTAAACAAGCCCTCATAAATTATTTGGAGTCCAAACGACGCAAATCAAAAGTGCAAACCACTTAGAAACGACATTTCAGACTCAACAGAATTGACAAAATAGACATGTGAGGTTGTTTCATTAAAATGTTAACCAAATTCAACATTTTAATTAAGAAAACACAATAAAATACCAAGAAGCTAAAAACTCACCTCGACACCCTCGAGTATCAAACCAAAGGTCATCCTAGACCCAACTTGACATTCATAAGCTAATCGCATTGACGAAATTTAATTCTGTGACAAAATTCCAATTAGATGCCATAATCTCTGGATGTTGACTAAAGTCAACTTTTTTAAACATTAAACTTCAAAAACTCAAAACTCGCACCAAACTAAACTGAACACATCGGGGAACATGTCACCCAACCCAGCACTACCCATAAGCTACAAAGAAGTAACAGGAATGGGTAAAATAGGAAATGCATGCATAAAACACATGAATATCCCTAAGGGCCATTATTGAATCATAATTGAAAAACTATAGTGAATTGGAGATCTTGAAGTGAAACGCTAGCTTCTTCTTCCTTAGCTTTAGAGAGAATTTTGGGATAAACTTGGAGGGAAATTTAAGATCTAGTAGAATGATCTAGAATGGGTAGTTTTAGGACTTATATCACTTATATAGGGCATAGCTTAAGTATTAAACACATAGGGAAGGACTAAAATAGCCCTGACTTAAAAAATTGATGGGTGACGTTTATGTAAGACTTCACAGACCGTTTAGAGCTTAATGGTCCTTGAAGGAATGCATAAAGATGGGCTTAATTTCTTGATTGCCTTTAACAGGCAACCCCTCTCCCCTAAACCCGCCATGGACCCTTTCGCGAGCCGTTTAGGATTTTGTTGAGGGTTCATGGTTAGGTTTCGGCTTGTGGACCTACCCGTTAACCCACTTTAACCTTTTTCAAAGTCCATGGTGTTACAATATCTTCCCCTTGGGAACATCCGTCCTTGAATGGAGCTCAACCTAGCAAGAAGAGAGTAGGAGATAAACTATAAACCCAACATGAATGCAAATTCATCAAAATGCACATGACCAAGAAGAAAATCAACTTCAAGATAAAACATACTTTAAAATATCCTTTCATAAACATACACACATATCATACACAAATCCACATCATCATGAAGAAATCAATCAATCTAAATCATATCTCAAAAATCAATTTTTTTATGAGCATGCATGCATGAGGAAACATGTGAGTGACAAAAACACAAGAATTTTAAAGAGCGAACATGAGGGGCTAATGCCACAAGCTAGACCCAAAAATAATGGAAAGAGAGAGGGATACTACGACATCACGTCGCCTTCATTCTTTCACATACCAAACTATAGCAAGGAACCTTTCAAATAATTTAAATGGTTCCACACACACCCATCATGAAGCACACTATCTCCCCCTTTGGAGCAAACGTCGCTAGTTTTTTTGAATCCATCTCCCTCCACCCAAGCATAGCATCAAAGGCTTAACAATCACGAAACCATTGATACAGGTAAACACTTAAGGAATTTCTATAAAGATTTCAAGGTCGACTTCAAACACAATAACTATAAATGGAGTCTTACCATAGCCAATGAAACACCCAATACCAAGCAATGCATAACCACAAGCTAAAAGACCATAACTACCAATCGTCGCATCTCGGGAACCTCATGATCTTGTCGAGTCTGAAGATCATATGACCTATTTTACTTCGGAGCATCCAAATCGGAACCACTAGGTTGAACTCACCTACCATCCATTCCCTTAGTAGCAAGCAATAGGCAATCTATCATCTTGTAACCACTCTTTCTACAACCATAACTTGTGTTCCCTATGGATTTTTCCACACCTTCAACACTCGAACACCATTTTCTCACTATAACCATTGCCTTGAGAACGAATACCTCCACCAAACCTTGAATGTGATAAATCACCATTATCTGTTATTGCCCTCTTTAAATCCCTAGTCTTCTCGTTAAGTTTTCCTTCTTCGATTTGTTGAGCATGCATCATTAAGTGGGAGACATCCATTTTCTTAACAAGCATGGAAGTTAGGCATCCTTTGACCACCAAGTCGAAAGGATCCAACACAAACTTTCTCATCCTTGCCCTTGGATCGGCATCCATAGTTGGATTATATTTGGAAAATTGTGTGAATTTCATAGCATACTCGTTCGCACTCATATTTCCTTGGTGGAGGTTAATGAACATAGACATCTTTGCCTCCATCAACTCAAAAATAAAGAACCTATCAAGAAAAGCAATCTTAAATTCTCCCAATCAAGAGGACCTGCATCGATTGCCCTCTCTTCCTTCCATTGGTTAAACCAAACTTAAGAAACACCCCTTGGTTGGTAAGCAGCCAATTCCGCCATTTCTAAGGAAGTAATACCCATAATCTTTGCATTCTTGTGAACCTCATCGATGAACTCTTGAGGATCTTTCTCAACTTTAGACTCATGAAATTATGAAGGATTCATCCTAGTAAAGTTTCTCACCCTTGTTGGTATTGTACCCACCCTTGGATTTACGGGATCCACAACCTCCCTCTTTTTTTAGCCATCATAGCTTGGTCCAATGTGTTAAATGCGGTTCGAAACTCATGATCAGTCACTTGTTCGGGCAAAGGGTCGGTCAAAACTTGAGAATCTTCTTGTTTCATAATCTTACCCACATTCCTTCTAACGTATTCTCTTCGAGTTGCCATATATTGAAATGCATCGGATAAGGATCAAGAGAGAGACATATAGAGTTACACTCTATCCACGACTTTAGAATGATGAAATAAGTGGAATTTCCTAAACATATTATAGATTCTTTTTCATTAATATGGCATACTTCACACTCATGAGAAAGACTCTACTTGATGTGGCTTGTGAGACATCCTAAGACCTTTCTAAACCTTGTGCTCTAAATACCAAGTTTGTCACGACCCAAAGTATACCATAGGTGTAACATGACGTATAGACTATTAAAAGACTCTACACAAGCCACTAAGCATATATCATACAATATAATAGAAATAAAGGTTTCAAAAGAAAAATATCATATCATAAAAGAATTTGACAAAGCAGGAATCTAATATAGTCTCAATGAGCGAGAAAGTGGTTGGGACATAACCCATCCACCACATACAAAATGTCTGAAAACTGAAATAAAGGAAGGTTGTAAAAGTGTCTTGATCCTCGGAGCATGAAGACTCACCAATCTCTAAATAGACAAGGAGGATGGATAAACCAACCACGAGTATGTGAGGTAGGAGTTTCAGAGCCTACATTATGAGACAATGTAGGTACAACTATGCATTAGTACATGGAATGTACTAAATATGATTAAAAAAAATGCATAAAAGATATGAATTCATGCTAAAAAGAACTTTACATGAAATGCAATGACCAAATTAAATCATAATATAATAGGGTTAGAAGCATAAGTCATAAATCATGATCAATGCAATGCAAGCTTAACATATTTTTAAAAACTTTGTAAGATACTTTATAAGTAACCTTAGTTCATTATTTTGGGACATTTACCATTAATCGACATAGACCATATGAGATAAAAGAAGGAATCCAGTGTACTTCTCCCACACCAAAAAGGGAGGGTCCTACTTGCAAAGGTAATGACCATGAGTCTGAGCTTAGGTGGATCCACTAGCTAATGTCTACATGAGACAACATCATATGGTGACACATAGTTCTGTGACTTAGATATTTCTACTAAAGGTCCACGGATACTAAACGGAAATCTTCATCCCAAAATCCCACTCAGTGCTAAAAACAAATCCCATGGAATAGTCATTGATCATATTCATGTTATCATCCATGGAAAAGTACAATTAATATACTAATCCAAGTTAGAAATATCATAGATTAGATCCTTAAACTGTGTGTGAGAAAACCTTCCACCATTCATGATCTTTTCGTAATAGCTTTATAAGACTCATAGTCATTAACTTCATACTAAAAATGTCATACTACTAATGATATTAATTTTAGAAACTTGGCCCATGTTCATTGATGGCATATCTGGATACCTGTCATGCCCCGAGCCTACACCCTGGATGGGACTGGCACTCAAGAACCATTGTTGGCCCCAAGCGAACCTTTGGTCTGGCTTAACTCATAGCGGAAGACTTAACTCATAATAGAAATACTTTTTTTAAAAAATAAAATGAACTGCTCAATAGATAACTTAAGATGTCTTAAATAACATTCAACTTAGCCAAAATGACAACTCAAGATTCAACATAAGCTAATAACAAGATAGTGACAAATGAACTAACTAACAGTGTATGAAGCCTCTAATAACTGAGATGGATGTCGGGACAAGACCCACGACATCCTAGTGAACTAAAACACTGAAAAGCAATAAAAGGGGATCCTCCGAAAGCAAGGAGGCTCACCAACAAACTCTGAAGCTCAACTAGAATCAATGATGTGCTGGATGTTGATCATGGTTACCTATATCTGCATCATAAAATGATGCAGGCCAAATGACATTAGTACATTGAATGTTCAACATGCGAGGGGAATTCTAAAACAGGACATAAGCTTGAAAAGGGAACTGAAAGAACAAACCTGGTCTCAACTGAATTGAACTGAACTGGACTCATTTCAATTATAAAGTAGTAATATAAATGCAATATAAAGAAAAACTTTTAAAATATAGATGACAACTCTGTGTTACAATAGTAACTTTGTGTGTACGCAAAGATACGATATAAACTCTGGATGTATATAAAAATACAAGTAACTCTGTGTATATAATAGTACAAAATACTTCTGTGGTAGTTTCTCTAATCGACAACCATCACTTAAGAGCTATTGTGATGATACAACGTTTTGACTCACGCTGCCAGGGCTGTCATGTACCTTGCCAAGGGTATAGAACTTGACTACTAAGTGGACCCACTAGTCTATGCTAAAAAGCACTAAGCAATCATCTAAAAAGTATGACCATTTTCTACCCATGGTGGCTACATAGTTTATGGGGGCTGGGAGTTGTCTGAACCCTCCCCTATATCGATGCTCATACTACTAACAAAATATACTAGCTCATATGTTTAAAAACATAACTCTGTGGTTTGAGATAATTACTCAAAAACTAGCCCGAAGGCTCTCTTGGAAATCAGTGTTTCCTCTCTTAATTAATTGTTAAAGCATTTACTCTTTACTGAAAACTAGCTCAAAGGCTCTTTTGGAAATCTCAGTTTCTTTTCTTGTTTAAATATGAAAACATTTTACCCTTTGGGAATACATAGTCCCGATATACTCTTTTGAAGAGATGAACTTCAATCTTTACTCTTTACTCAACTCAAAACTCAGGTCTTAAAACAAAGTTAAAACATTTGTAAAAGACTTTTGGAAGACTCTATGAACTTCTCTTGACTTGGCTCTTAACTTTTCTTGAATTTGAATTTATGGATTCAAGGATTGTGATTTGTGATAGGAAAGATCTCATGATGTTTAGGAGTGTTCTTAGATAGTTAAACATGAGAAACGATCAAAAAATAACTGTCTGGAATCAAGTCCACGACACGGAGATGCATTTAAATATTTGATCACGAAATAAATTTTGAGGCAGAAGGGTCCATGACCACTCCGGGACGCGAAGAACATTTTTCCCATCCTGAGGAACAAGTCTGCGACGCGGACCTGGTACCCAGATTTGCCCGAATATTTCCTTTTTTGTTTTCTAACCCCAATTCGCCTAAACTCGATTCTTTTTCTCAAATCCTCTTTACATTCAGATACCCAGTATATGTA
The DNA here is from genome assembly GCA_036250505.1 of Solanum acaule. Classification (NCBI taxonomy): domain Eukaryota; kingdom Viridiplantae; phylum Streptophyta; class Magnoliopsida; order Solanales; family Solanaceae; genus Solanum; species Solanum acaule. Next base: position 10,915 of record JAJOOR010001523.1, on the reverse strand, counting down.
CACAAGAATCTATTCATAAAAGACAATTAAATCGATACGATTTCCTCAAGAACTCAACAATCCCAACTTAACTCGAGAACGAAAGTCAATATTCAAAAACACAATTCAAAATCATCAACTTTCAACTTTCTAGAACGAATTTCGCTGAACTAAACATGATTGGCGCGTGAGGTGAACGAACCCAACTCTATGAAAGTCTCACATACCTCGTAGGATCAAATCCTTGACAAAATCCGCAATCAATTCCTCACGATGACGACGAATCTTGACTTTCCTCTTCTCTTTTCTCTTGAATTCTTCTCTAAAACCCTAACGTGAAATCTTTGAGTGCGTAAACTGACCCAATTCAGTTTAGACCCCTAAGTAATTACCAAAAACAAAATAAATTAACTGGGTAGTGTAAAGACCATAGTACCCTTCAAAAATCCGGTTTTGAATTTCCTTATCTAGACAACCCAACTTCAAATGAGCATATCTCCCTCATACGAACTCGAAACTGAGCAAACTCGGTTGCATTGGAAAGCTAATTCAAATATATTTCCTACAGTGTCTTGTAGCACACCCAACTCATCCCGAGCTAGGAGTTATGGTTGTTTGAAGTTGACCTAAAACTCATACTTAACTTAACTTTGTCAAACTTTCCAAATTTGATTATTTCCAAAAATGGTTTCTTTCTAATTCCAAGTCTTTCTAGTAGCGGGGTGTTACAGTACCATACTAATCAAGACCTAGTATAGGAAATTAATCAAAATCACTGATGGAAAATCTAGATATCATTCATGTCATGTGGCCAAGCTTCATAGAACATACAGATACCTTCATCTATAAACTTAAGTCATAAATATTGCTTTCATAAAACATATTCATATATTCATAACTTCATCATGTGTTCATTGTCAAAGCATCCTCAAATTCATTTACATCAATTTTATAAAAGCATACGTATCTTCATAAATACATAGTTCATAGTCTAAAATCATGGATCATGAATGGGTTCACATGAATTCAACATAAAATCATGTAAATACTTCAATTCATGCATTAAAAGTTAGAAAGCAATCAATTGAATCATAATTGAAAAGAACCCATGAAGATTGAACATTAAAATCATAACTTTTGAATTGAAATTCTAACTTGTAAAAACTAGAAGTTCTTGGGAGCCCTATAGAGGAAAGGACTTCATAGGTGAATACTAACATACCTTAGTGATCAAGGCCTAAAAGTTATTGTGAATTGGAGATCTTGAAGTGAAACCCTAGATTCTTCTTCCTTAGCTTTAGAGAGAACTTTGGGGATGAACTTGGAGGGAAATTTATGATTTATGAGAATGATCTAGAATGGATAGTTTTAGGACTTAAATCACTTATATAGGGTTTACAATAGGGGTTAAAATGACATAGCTTAGGTATTAAATACATCAAAAAAAGACTAAAATAGCCCTGACTTAAAAAGTTGATGGGTGACTTATATGGAAGCCTTCACAGACCATTTAGAACTTGATGGTTCATGAAGGGATCCATACAGATGGCCTCAATTTCTAGGTTGCCTTCAACAGCAAATCCCTCTCCCCTAAAGGGGTTGTGGACCCTTTCATGAGTTGTTTAGGCTTCCGTGGAGGGTTCATGGTTGGTTTTAGGCATGTGAACCTACTCGTTAACCCACTTTAATCTTTTTCAAAGTTCGAGGTGTTACAATATCTCCTCCTAGAGAATATTCGTCCTCCAATGGAACTCAAGCTAGCACGAAGAGAGTAGGAGAGAAACTATCAACCCAACATGAATTCAAATTCTTCAAAATGCACATAACCAAGAAGAAAATCAACCTCAAGCTAAAACATCCTTTCAAAAACATATAGGTAAATCATACACAAATGCACTTCATCATGAAGCAATCAATCAAGCTAAATCATATCTCAAAAATCAAAATTTCCATGAGCACGCATGCATGAGGAAACATGGAAGTGACTGAAACACAAGAATCCTAAAGAGTAGACATGAGGGACTAATGCCTCAAGCTAGACCCGAAGATAACAGAAAGAAATAGGGATATTAAGACATCACATCACCTCTGTCCTTTCATATACCAAACCATAGCAAGTAACCCTCCCAACACATTATATCCCCCTCAGGAACAAACATCTCTAGTCTTTTTGAATCAATCCCCCTCCACCCAAGCATAGCACCAAAGTCTTAACAACTATAGAACCATTGATACAAGTAAACACTTAAGGACTTTCTACAAAGATTTCAAGGTCGACTTCAAGCACAATGACCATACATGGATTCTTACCATAGCCAACAAAAGACCTAATATCAAGCAATGCATAACCACAAGCTAAAAGACCATAACTTATCAATCGTCACATCCGAAGTACCCTCGTGATCTTGTCAAGTGTGAAGAGCATATGAATTGGTATCACTAGGTTTAACTCACCTACCATCCCTTCCCTTAGTAACAAGCAATAGTCAATCTGTCATTTTGTGACCACTCTTTCCATAGCCATAACATGTGTTTGAACCGGCTAGACACTCATTCCTATGGCTTTTTCCACTACTCCGACACTCGGACACCATTTTCTCACTAGAACCATTGCCTTGAGGATGATTATCTCCACCAGACCTTGAATGTGAGAAATTACCATTATCCGTTCTTGCCCTCTTTGAATCCCTAGTCTTTTTTCTTAGGTTTTCCTTTTTCGATTTGTTCAGCATGTATCATCAAGCAAAAGACATTCACTTTCTTAACAAGCATGACAGTTAGGCATTCTTTGACCACCAAGTTAGAAGCACCTGACACAAACTTACTCATCCTTGCCCTAAGATCAGTAACCATAGTTGGGGGTATATTTGGACAATTGTGTGAATTTCTTAGCATACTCTTTCACACTCATATTTCCTTGACAAAGGTTAATGAACTCAAGCATCTTTGCCTCCGTCATCTCAGGGAGAAAGAACCTATCAAGAAAAGTAACCTTAAATTTCTCCCAATCAAGAGTATCTGCATCGATTTCCCTCTCGTCCTTCCATTGGTTAAACCAAACTTGAGCAACACCCTTGAGTTGGTAAGCAGCCAATTCAACCTTTTCTACCGAAGTAATACCCATAATCTCTACAATCTTGTGAACCTCGTCGATGAACTCTTGAGGATCTTCCTCAACTTTAGACCCATGAAATTCCTGAGGATTCATCCTAGTAAAGTCCTTCACCTTTGTTACCCTCGTTCCCACCCATGAGTTCACGGGAGCCACAACCTTGGTATATTCTTGAGTCGTCATAGTTTGAGCTAATGCACGAAATGTGGCGCGAAACTCATCATTAGTCGCTTGTTCGACCAAAGGGTCGGCTGGAACTTGAGGAGCTTCTTGTTCCCCATTCTCACCCGCATTCCTTCTAAGGTATGCTCTTCAAGGATCCGTACAGATGACCTCAATTTCTTAGTTGCCTTTAACGTTCAACTCCAATCCCCAAAATGGGTCGTGGACCTTTCACGAGCCGTTTAGGCTTCCGTGGAGGGTTCATGGTTGGTTTTAGACATGTGGACCTGCCCGTTAACCCACTTAAACCTTTTTTTTTCAAAGTCCGAGGTGTTACACTTGTAAGTTGTAACTTTTACGCATTAGAAGTTTATATCTTGAATATATTGTGTGTATATTTGTGAATATCTTATATATATGAATGTATATTTATGTATATCGTCTATTGTCTATATTAATAAAGATATTATAATTTTTAAAATAGTGATATATTGTAAGTATATCGTTCATATATTTATATTTTTTCTGTATATTTGATTCAAATTTCAAATTAATAAATGATAAGACTATACTTGAAATTTTACGTTACAACTTTCAACTTTCAAATTTTCAAATTACAATGGGTTATAATTATTTCAAAATTAAATTGATAACACTATACTACATGATTGGAACTCAAATTTCATGTTTTCAATTTTAAATTTCAAATTGATAACACTACACTACAAATATTTTAATTCATTTAATTTCAAGGAAGATGAATGTTGGAAATTGAAACTTCAAAGCTGAAATTAGAATAACAGGCAAGAACTAAATAGAAATTATACATATATAGAGAAAGGATTGTGTGACAAATAAAATTTGAAATTTTATTCAAGTTTCAGCTTTTAATTTTCAAATTTTAAATTCACAACCGTTACAATTATTTCAAAATTAAATTGACAACAATACACTAAATTAGGGTTGTAGATAGTCAGGTTGGTTTAGATTTTTCAAATATCAAATCAAATTATTTGTCTTGGATTTTTTAACTTATAAACCAACCAAACAATTAAAACTCGAAATTTTCAACCTCAAGTCTTTTTTTTTGGGAGTTTTTGGGTTTGTGGGTTTTTTCGGTTAAGTATTCATACAAACATATAATTAACTTGTAGTCAAAATATTTCTTAGTCCTAACAAAATACAATTATCTAAGGTGTTTCTTAATAAAATAACAAAAAAATATGAGATGAGTTACGACACGAAAATATTCAACAAAAATAAATGATGAAATCACATAAAATAAATATTGCAAATTAATAAGTCATAATGAGGATGATCATAATTTAAAAGTACTAAGTCATGCTAAAATAAATTTAATAAGTATTACATGATTAAACATTAAAGAAAAATTAAAATTAAGTTATATATTTTAAATGTGTAAACCAATGTAAAACTAAACTACATATATTCAACATTATTGTCATTCTTAGTGTTGTGTTAAATTTTTTGTAAACATTAGTATTGATTTAATTTTGATTTGAGCTTTATTGGAGCTACTTATATCTATAGACTATAAACTATATTTGACCATTCAAAATTCTAAGTCGTCTCAAAAACTTAAAATATAATGTCTAAAGATAAAAATTATTAAAAAGTATAAAAAATATTTAGAAATTAAGTAATATACCCACTTCGCGCGGTCATAATTGACCTTATTAAGCTTAAGAACAATGCTTTGACAATATCCGAATATATAATGAAAATAACTTAAAGTTCATTCTTGTAAAAAGTAAAGTTTTTTACAACAATATTTTCCAACAAGAAGAGATTCGACATTATCACATACCTTTCGAATCCAAAATTTCCTATATCACCTATTCGAAATTTAGTTTGGAGCTTAATTATTTTTTTTAATCTGATAGTCACAATTATAAAAAATTGTGACAATTAATTTAGTTTGGAACTTAAATTTTATTTGGAGATCTACAATATTTTCCAACAAAAATGAAGAAATTCGACATTATCACATACCTTTCGAATCCAAATTATATCACCTATTCCAAAATTAATTTTGTTTGGAGCTTAAAAAAGGCTTTTTATGTGATAGTCACAATAATCAAATTGTTTAAAAATTAAAAGTATAAGTTAGTAGAATCCACTCCAAATCAAAATTATCACTTTATGTAGAGATTACACATAAACAAAATGACCACGTTTAGCTTCATTAAATTTTTAAATAAAAAAGGATTACCATCTAATACTAATAATTCAAAATTACTTACCCAAAAAAATTACGAAAATTAACTTCATGAGCTTATCCCCAATTTAATCGGCTATAAAATTATTAGCTTAGGGTTGTACATTTCTTCTTTATGGCTTTCAAAGCCTTGTTCATCTGAACTTTCTACAAAAATGTACATGATTTCTTATAAGAAACGTCTAAACGAAAAAACATGGGCATCACTCTATGTAGAAAGTTTGGGGAGGAGAATGATGTTACTCCCTCACATAATGTAGGGGCAATCTCATCATTATCTACTACGAAAACACCAACTTTCAAGCAACTATTTTTCTCCTCTTCCTAAGTTGAGGCTATCATCAAATAATAAAAATGTACTCTCTCTAACAGCTTAAGTTTTTAGATGAGATAATCACACACTTCAACATGATATTGGAGCAGAGGTTCTAAGATCGAATCTCACCACCACCCAAAATCAAAAAGAACTTCCAAGTGTTTGGCCCATGAAAAAAAAATATCAAGCTCGCACGTGAGGAGCGTGTTGAGAATATTATTAAATAATAAAAATATACTCTTTCTAACCGCTTAAGCTATAGATTAACCTTTTAGATGAGATCGTCACACACTTTGGTATTCACCAGTAAAGCATATGCTCTTAAGTTTGAATGTTGGTTCCATATAATGAAAAGATCTCCACTCATGAACATTATATTTGGTAACCTGTAGAATAAATCAATTCAAACCAAAACTCAACCAAGAACAAAGACTCGTAACGTAATTTCAAATTTGATTTAACTTTCTAAGAACTCCCAATGGAAAAAAAATAAGAATAGCAAAGAAAAGAGAATCTAAATGAAAAGAACCTTTTCATGTTAAAAGAAGGATCTGAAATAGTAAAAAAAGACATTACCATTGTTTAAACTTAAAAGGGGTCATTTGGTGGACAGGATAACACTAAATAGTCCTAAATTCAAATCATAGTGTCATTAATTTGTTGGTTGGATGGTAAGTTTGAGATAGTTTATCCCGAAATTAATAATTAGTATGGGATATAGTTATCTCTTCCATTGGGTGGTATAGTAATTCCGGGATAAAATAGACAAAATGACAACCATATCCCTTTAAACCTTTTCGCTACCTCATTTTTCACATTCATATATATTTATACATTATTTTTAATACCGTGTATAATTATATTCACAACTTTTACTACTTATTTATTATGATAATTCTTCATATTTTTCTACTAAAAAACTATACTATATAAATATAATTTTTATTTATGAATTTATTTGAGTAATTTTTATGTTTATTTATATTTTTATTTCTCATGAACTCTCTTTTACTTTAACAAACTTAAGATGGAAATCCTATTTTTAAGCTAAATAAGTGTTGCCAATCTGTGTTTAAAATAGAATTACTGATTCTAATAAACTTTGCAGAAACACGAAGTAACCAAAGTTTTAATGAACCAGTAAGAACATAAGAACAGAAATTAATTCAGAACAACTAAACTCTGTAAAACATACTAGAATCTGGAAAAAGACAGAACGAAAAAGATCAAGTCCACTGAATACACAATGTCCCCTTAAGGAAATTATTCCTCTCTAGTATCTGAGGTTTGATTTGTAATATGTCATCCTAGGATAGAATGATCTCAATCACCAGCGTATTGATACCCAAAACTCTGGTGTCAGTGAACCACTCAACAGTTAAACAGTACACGAAGAAATTTTGCAACCTTTCAAACGGTCATGGTTATTCATGAAAGTTGCAACGTTTCAGAACAGTCACTTCCAACGGCGGAAAATTCAAATAAAACGGGAAAGAATTTAAATAAAACGGGTCGCGCGCAGATCCGAGTTGGGTCGGTCAATTAACTGAATAATCAAAAGGTTTCGGTTAATTAACTAATTAATTGAAACGTTTTGGCCATTTAATTTAATTTAATTAATTAAATAAATAATTAAAACAAACTTTGTCCAAAAAATAATCTCTCGATTGATCATTTTCCAAAGCCAAAGCCGAAGCCGAGCGAGCGACGACGACGACGGCACAAGGGGGGTCCCTCTTTCCAACCCTTTTAACAATTAATAGGAGTGTTTTTATATTTAAACTCTTCTATTTTTCTTTCCTCCACGGATGAGGGAGAAATACCTTTTCACTAAAGCATAAGGGGACTTTTCAAGTTCCCAACTTTCCAAGTTCCTCTCTTTTCATCTTCCCTCCATTTCCCATTAACTCTTGCTACATACATAAAAATCCCCCACATGAATGAGGAATGGTTATAACATAAGGAATGCACAGACGAATGTGTACTTTACAAGCAATGATCAATTGCATCTGGATAAGTAGATTTCCCCTTGGACTTTTCATAGTGAACATATGTCGGATATACTCGGTCAATCGATAGATGCGATGCCTTTGTATCGTCGAGCTTGGTGTATAAGTAGACAACCATATGTCACACAATTAACCCTTTACCGTTTATGGTTCTTACGGTTGTGTTTGTTTCAGCCATGAACACCTCCTGGTTTCATGAGTGTATAAAGAATAGGCTTTTGACAAAAAAATCTCTTTGAAGCGGCTTACACTTAACACTCACATAGGTGATTTCTAATCGTGTCATCTCATAGATACACTACTTGGTCAAATCTGCCAAACTTAGCAAATCATTAAAAACTTTAAGCTTTATTAACTCATTAACAAGCCTTAAAGTCTTAAACTTGTTCCTAAACATTGTCTTCATTATGAGAATGGATTGAGTTGATTGAAAATGTCGAACCGTCAGTCGCAACTTTGTTTTTCTCCTTGAATCTAGCTCTTGGGATCTCCAGTCTGCTAGATAGAGTTACCGTCATGCTGACTTGTCCTAAGCCATAAACTCATTCCCTGAGATGATCTTTCAACTGCCTCTCTCACTAGGCCTTTTATTAGTGGATCTGACACATTATCGCTTGACTTCACATAGTCAATTGTGATAATTCCACTAGAGAGCAGTTGTCTTATGGTATTATGTCTCATCGTATATGACGAGACTTCCCGTTGTACATAACGTTCCCTGCCCTACCTATTGCTACTTGACTATCACAATGTATGCAATAGGTCCCACAGGTTTGGGCCAGAATGGAATATCCTCTAAGAAATTCCGAAGCCATTTAGCTTCTTCACAGGCCTTATCTAAGGCAATGAATTCAGATTCCATTGTGGAGCGAGCAATATATGTCTGTTTGGACGATTTCCAAGAGACTGCTCCTCCACCAAGTGTAAACACATAACCACTTATGGATTTTACTTCATTTGACCCGGTGATTCAATTTGCATCACTATATCCTTCAATCACGGCATGATATTTATTATAATGCAAAGCATAGTGTTGTGTATGTTTAAAATACCCCAAAACACGTGTTATTGCCATCTAGTGAGTTTGATTCGGATTACTAGTGAACCGACTCAGTTTGCTAATAGCACATGTTATATCTGGTCGCGTACAATTCATAATATACATCAAACATCCCAACACTCGGGCATATCCCAATTGAGAGTCACTTTCACCTACATTCTTTTGAAATGTAAAGCTTAAATCAATTGGAGTTTTGACAACATTGAAATTCAAGTACTTGAACTTATCCAATACTCTTTCAATATAATGAGATTGAGATAATGCTAGTCCCTGAGCAGTTTTGAGAATCCTGATCCCTGAGATCAAATCAGCAACTCTTATGTCCTTCATATCGAACTTGCTGGACAGCATGCGCTTAGTAGCATTTATATCGCCAATATCTTTACTCATTATCAACATGTCATCAACATACAAACAAACAATGACTTCATGATTCGGAACGTTTTTAAAGTAAACACACCTATCACATTCGTTAATGTTGAATCCATTTCCCAACATTGTTTGGTGAAATTTAGCATGCCATTGTTTGGGTGTTTGCTTGAGCCCATAAAGCGACTTCACAAGTCTGCGCACTTTCTCTTCTTTACCAGGGACCACAAATCCTTCAGATTGTTCCATGTAAATTTCTTCCTCCAACTCTCAATTTAAGAAAGTTGTCTTTACATCCATTTGGTGGATTTTAAGATCATGCACTGCCGCTAGTGCTATTAACATCCTAATTGATGTTATCCTTGTTGCTGGAGAGTATGTATCAAAGTAGTCCAGACCTTCGTTTTGTCTGTATCCTTTGACTACAAGTCTAGCCTTATATTTCTCAATAGTCCCATTGGCTTTCATTTTCCTTTTAAAGATCCACTTTGATCCTAAAGGTTTATTTCCTGGAAGAAGATCAGCCAATTCCCAAGTATGATTACTTAAAATTGATTTGATCTCACTATTGACTGCTTCTTTCCAATAGATTGACTCAGATGACGACATAGCTTCTTTAAATGTTGGAGGCTCATTTTCAAGCAAGAATGCCACAAAATCTGGTCTGAAAGAAGTGGATTTCTGTTGGCGAGTACTACGCCTCCTCATTAGGTTGTGCATTTTCCTTTGATTCTTCCTGTGGTCGTTTAGATCTTTCACTTGTCGACTCACATTCAGTTTTATACGGATAAATGTGTTCAAAGAACTCAGCGTTATCTGACTCAATTATCGTATTCACATGAATTTCAGGATTATCAGATTTGTGAACCAAAAACCTACAAGCCTTACTGTTCACAGCATATCCAATAAATACACAATCCACTAATTTGGGTCAAATTTTCACCCTCTTAGGTAAAGGAACCTCTACCTTGGCAAGACACCCCCACACTTTGAAATATTTCAAGTTAGGTTTCCTTCCTTTCCACAACTCAAATGGAATTGATAACGTTTTGCTACGGGGTACCCTATTGAGTATCTTATTAGCCGTAAGGATGGCTTCCCCCCAAAGGTTTCGCGGTGAACCAGAACTAATCATCAAGGCATTCATCATTTCCTTTAATGTTTTGTTCTTCCATTCCGCCAAACCATTTGACTGTGGTGTATAAGGTGCAGTAGTTTGATGAATAATACCATATTTCAAACATATCTCTGCAAAAGGAGATTCGTATTCTCCACCCCTATCACTCCGAATCATTTTTATCTTTAGATTCAATTGATTGTCCACTTTATTTTTGTATTGCTTAAATGCATCAATTGCTTCATCCTTACTATTAAGCAAATATACATAACAAAATCGAGTGCAATCGTCAATAAAAGTTATAAAATACTTTTTCCCACCACGAGATGGTGTCGACTTCATATCGCATATATCTGTGTGAATTAAGTCTAAAGGTTTTCAATTTCTTTCAACAGACTTATAAGGATATTTAACAAACTTACTTTCCACACAAATTTTGCATTTCGATTTATCACATTTAAAATCAGGCAATACTTCTAAAGTAACCAATTTTCGCAAGGCTTTGTAATTTACATGTCCCAAACGGGCATGCCATAAATCATTTGACTCCAA
>JAJOOR010001522.1:0-77492 GCA_036250505.1 Solanum acaule | reverse complement strand
TGCAATTTGACTGGGGAAACAAACAATCACCTATTTTTACATTGTAAATTCACTGCACAGATCTGGGAGCTGTTTCTCAACATCACATGCTGTAGCTGGTCTATGCCAGAACACACCTCTGATCTTTTTAAATGTTGGATCAGAAGAGGGGGTAGCAAGACTCAAAAGAAGTGGTGGAAGCTAATACCATCATGCATATGGTGGTCAGTGTGGAAGGAAAGAAATGGGAGATGTTTTGAAGATAGATCTAATTCCATTCACAAAGTAAAATGGAATTGTTTGGTATCTTTACTTTTTTGGTGTAAACAACTTTGCATAGAAGATGTAGATCAAATTATAGAATTAATAGGGAGCTTGTAATTTTGCTTAGGGCTGTAAATTTTGAAGGTGGCCAGCATGTCCTTAATGCTGAAGAATACAACTTTACCAACGTTCAAAAAAAAAAAAGATGGAGGATGATCCCTGCTTGTGTATGGTGGACTATATGGAGAGAGAGAAATGATAGATGTTTTGAAAATAGGGACAACAACCTGCAGGAAGTCAAGTTTAAATGTATTTTGTTGTTCTGTTTTTGGTGTACAAATGTCTACTCCAATGACACTGAATCAATCATAGACATTTTAGGGTCCATCTAGTACCTGGTTTAGCATTGGAAAGACTATAATTTTTTTCTTCTTTTTTGTAAATATGGTTTTTCAGTACTACCTAAGTACCGACTGAAATACAAATGTTACTAGTGTAAAAAAAAGAAAAGAAGATGATGCACAGATCTTCTATGAGTAGGAAGGTGATGGAATGGATCTGCCAATGCTTAAGAGAAGCATCCGAGGAGAAAAAGGAGAAAAGAAGATAGAGAATGGCTGAGCATGAGTCGGAGCACTACTGTACAAGAAAGCATAATATACATGGGAGGTTCATAAACATCATAACATTATATAGAAGGGAAAGGTCTGGAATTACAATACCAGAGTTGGCATTGAATGCTGGGTGGTTGGACATTGCTTTGAAGATTGACAGATTCATTAAATATCAGCAGGTAAAGGTGAAAATACCCAGCACTAGGGTGGTCCTGGATTACCCCTACGCTACTGCTATTCAAGATAGTAAATGGCAATCCAGGAATTTACGCAATGCAGAGATAAAAAATGAGGGGTATGGTAGAAATCCTAGATAAAATAGGAGCGCAGGAAGGCGATCTTTTATCTAGATGCCTAGTAGGGTTTTGTAGTGAGAAGCCTGCAGAGAGGCCAACTCTAGCAAATTTAAAAAGATCGTCGTCTTCTAACTGGAAGAACGTCTTCGGAATAAACATATACGAGCTGAATGATAAGAAATTTCTGTTTTGAGTTTCCATACAGAAACATGGCAGAGCAGGCTATACAAGGCCAGTGGAGATGGAAGACGTGTAATCTTCATCTCGAATGGTGGACACCAACAACAACCTGTATTTCTCAGTCTGTTTCTGTTAAAGAAACATGGATCAGAGCAGTGGGGATTCCCCTTCACCTATGGTCAAAGAAGGTCTTCCAAGAGAAAGGCGAGATCTATGGAGGTTGGGTGGCTACGGAGGAGGAAACAAAACTGAAAAATCATATGAAGCGGGCGAGGATCCTGATTGCAAACAATGGTAGAAAAATCCCAAAAGAGGTGGCTGTGTCGCGGAACGGCATAAAATTCTACTTTCAAATCTAGCCGGAATGTTCTCCAAGATTTGAAATTATGCCGGAAAGCGGTAAGGGGAAAGAAGATACCTTTTACCCAATCCAGCGATTTAACCAAAGGGTTTAGGGGAGAGGATCTGTGATGTTGATAGCGAATCCCGTCAACTTAGGAACTTTCCAACGTTGGCGCACGTGGTCCCTACAAATAAAGTCACGATGTTAGCTCGTGAGGGGCACGTGAGCCATTTAAATGAGGGGTATGTCAGTCATTTAAAGGAAATCTTAAAGAAGGGTTATAACTTATAAGTCTGGGCCAAATAATTCACAAGCTTGGTGCATAGGCCCAGATGTGGCGGCCCAAGTTATTGTTAACAACTTTCAAGGGGAAATAGAAGGCTTGTTGACAGCCCAGAGATCTTTCGAATGCGTCGAGGAAATAAGAGCACAAAGAGTCGTACATGGCAATTCTCAAGTCACTGAGAACAGTCCAACATTCGCAAGGATGGTGAGAAAATCCGCAGAGATAATGAAGGATAAAGAGACTTCGATGGAGATTGAAGACACTAATAAACAGGTGGAAAGCAATCAAGAACCAAGTGAGATCGATCACGATAACAATACAGTAGTATTACAAAATCCTATTACAGAGATAGTCAACCGGGAAATTGATGAAGCAGAGCCTATTATGTCGCAACAACAGTTCATAATGCAGGGGAAGGAGAAAGAAACCTCGAATTGAGTACAACAAAACCTAATTAAATCGGGGAAAATCTTCGGGGTTGATTTTCAAGGCCACGAGGAGGAGGCCATAGAACTATTGTTACAAATAGATAGTTGTAGGCTGGCAAGAAGACAGGAACAGTGCAGTGAAATCAAGAAGTCAAAGACTAAGGGAGTACAAGAAAAAATTTGATATGCTTTTATGTCAAGTTCAAAAGCTCAAGGAACAGAGGAAAGGGGAGGAATGCAAGTACTAGTTGCAGATGAAGATAAAGCTAGTCTCTTGGAATGTTAGGGGACTAAATGATAGAGACAAGAGGAGATTGGTGAATAGTATGATATGGGGGTGGAAGGCAGACATCATGTCTTCAAGAAACAAAACGAGAAGGCAATGTTATAGAGGTAGCCAAATAGGTCTGGGGAGGCAGATGGATCAGACAAGCATACTTAGAGTCCAGCGGAACAAGAGGGGGGATTTTACTGATGTGGGATGAGAAAACTTGGAAGGGAGAAATTCTGGAAATAGGGGCATACTCCATCACCTGTAAATTTGAGTCTCAAACACAAGACTTCAAATGCCACATTACAGGAGTGTATGCTCCCAATTGTTACAAGGAAAGAAGATTAGTGTGGGAAGAAGTGGGTGTTGTAAGAGGTTAGGTGGAAGGGTCGTGGGCAGTTTGTGGGGATTTCCATGCAGTTAGATACATATCTGAGAAGAAGAATTGTATGAGCAGAACTAGGGGGATGAAGGAATTCTCCGACTTTATTGAAGACATGAAACTAGTTGATCTACAACTAGAGGATGCTACATGCACCTGGTTCAAAGGGGATCAACATGAAGTAGCCTCCAGGATTGACAGAATACTAATTTCTGAGGACTGGGATGACAAGTTTCAAAATCTAAAACAGATTCCTCTTCAAAGGCTGAGCTCTGATCATATACCAATAGCTTTACTTGGGGGTTCTTGGGAAAGGAACAAAGGCTATTTCAAATTTGAAAATTGGTGGTCGAAAGTTGAGGGTTTCATTGATATAGTAAGGGATTGGTGGTCATCTTTCAACTTCACTGGAAGACTTGACTATAGATTGGCATGCAAACTAAGAGCTTTGAAGAGCAAACTCAAAGAATGGAGGAAGGGGGAAGAGGGAAACTTGACCATTCAGAGGAAGAAACTGTTGGAACAGATGGCTGACTTATAAGCTGATAGGAAGGAGAAAACTCTCACTATTGAAGAATCTGCATTAAAAGATGAGTTGCTGCTGAAGTATGAAGAGTTGATTAAGGAGGAAATCTCCTGGAGGCAAAAATCAAGGGCTCTTTGGCGGCTGAAAGAAGGTGATAAGAATACTAAATTCTTTCACAATACTGCAAATGCACACAGAAGATATAACAACATTGACCAGCTTGTAATACAGGGAGAAGTGACTCAAGAGCCAAACAGAATTAATGAGGAGATTGTTGATTACTACACTAGGCTATACAAGGAAACTACTCGATGGAAACCTAGGTATCAAAATGAACAATGACCAGTCATAACATAAGAAGAAAGACAGATGCTTCAAAGTAATTTTGAGGAAAGTGAAGTCCTGAGGTGCTTAAAGTTATGTGCAGTTGATAAAGCAGCAGGTCTAGATGGCTTTACTATGGGGTTCTTCATTACATGTTAGGATGTGGTAAAGCAAGACATCATGGACACTTTCCAAAACTTCTATGAGCAAGAAGTATTTGAGAAGAGCTATAAGGCAACATTCATAGCCCTTATACCCAAGAAGAAAGGTGCCAAGGAGTTGAGAGATTTTAGGCCAATTAGCCTAATTGGCAGTATATACAAACTGATCTCTAAAGTCTTGACTAAGAGACTAAAAAGGGTGGTAGATAAGTTGATAGACTCACAACAAATGACATTTATTAAAGGGAGGCAGATAATGGATGCAAATCTGGTTGCAAATGAAGCTGTTGATTCAAGAAATAAACAAAAGAAACCTAGGGTACTCTGTAAGTTGGATATAGAAAAAGCTTATGATCATGTTAACGGGAAGTATCTAGTGAAGATGCTGGAAATGACGGGTTTTGGGTAAAAGTTGCTGAATTGGGTGAAATATTGTATCTCAACAGTTAGCTTCTCAATTCTCATCAATGGTAATTCCGCAGGATTCTTCCAAACATAGAGAGGACCCAGACAATGTGATTCCTTGTCCCCTTTTTTGTTCCTGAACACTATGGAAGGTTTAAATAACATGATAAAGATAGCAAACATGAGAGGGTGGTTAAGGGGCTTTGAGGTGGCTAGAGAAGGTACTGACAGCTTGGAAGTTACACACTTGCAATATGCAGATGACACTTTGATATTTTGTGATGCTGAGGAGGAACAACTTAAATACCTAAGAGTGATTCTAGTCTTGTTTGAAGGTATATTTGGGCTGCATATTAATTGGAGAAAGAGTGTGATGTACCCTATTAATTGGTGAACAATATGAGAGGGTTAGTTTCAATCTTGGGAGGTGAAATAGGAGCACTACCAACTACTTACTTGGAAATGCCTTTAGGAGCCAATTCTAAATTCCATAGAAATATAGATCAGTGTCATTGAGAAGTGTGAGAAGAAACTAGCCAAGTGGAAGACAATATTTATCCATAGGTGGTAGATTGACCCTGATCAACTCAGTACTTGATGCTCTACCAACCTATATGATGTCCCTCTTTCCTATTCCAACAAGGGACATCAAGAGGTTGGATAGCATCAGGAGGAAATTCTTGTGGCAGGGTAACAAGGAGAAGAAAGCTTTCACTTGATAAAATGGAAGGAAGTGATGACTGGAAAAAAGAATGGAGGGATGGGGGGGAAAAAGAATTTACAAATCCAAAGCAAGGCCCTAAGTATGAAATGGTTATGGAAGTATTCAAATAATAACCAATTGTTGTGGATGAAGGTGATTGGAGCCAAACATGTGGAAGAGGACAACTGGATTACCAGAGAAGTGACAACTCCTTATGGAGTTTGCCTCTGGAGGTCCATTAGGAGTCTGTGGAATGAAGTTAAAAACAACTCAAAGATAAAAGTCTTGGATGGAAGGAAGACCAGATTTTGGAAAGATAACTGGCATGAGAGTGGTAACATGGAAATACTTTTCCCAGACATTTACAACCTAGTCCTGTCCCAACAAAGTACCATAGCAGAGCTATGGTCTCCACAGGGATGGAATTTCATTTTCAGAAGACATCTGAATGATTGGGAGATCATGAGAGTTGCTGAATTTTTCAACTCGGTGGACACTTTCAATGGTTTGCAGACAGGTGAGGATGTTCTATGGTGGACAGGTGATGGCAGAGAAGTGTTCAAAGTCAACAAAGCCTACAAGATGATGGACCAAACAAACCAGTCGGGTACAAATGGCCTTGGAAACAAATATGGAAGAGTAGGATACCTCACAAAGTTTCATGCTTTGTCTGGTTAATGGCTAAGGAAGCAGTCCTTACTCAAGACAATGTCATGAAGAGGGGATATCCTTGTGCTCCAAATGTTTCATATGTGGTGAAACAAATGAGACTATCAACCATCTATTTTTACATTGCAGGTACACCCAACAATTGTGGAGAATTTTTATCAGCCTGAAAGGCATTCCCTAGACCATGCTTAGGGAAGTGACTGGGGCCTTAATGAGCTGGGAAGGAGAAGGGGTCCATGCAAAAGACAAAAGTAGATGGAGAATTATCCCTAGTGCTATATGGTGGGCTATCTGGAAAGAGAGGAATTCAAGATGTTTTGAGAGCTTAGTGAACAGTGTGTGGAAGTTAAAACTTAACTGCAATTCTTTTTCTAGTTTTTTGGTGTAACCAGTTATACTCAAATGACACTATCTCTATTATTGATGTCCTAGACTCAATCTAGTCCTAGAGAAGTGAAATTGGGAGTACATTTGTATATAAGGTTTCAATACAACCCATGTATTGTTTTGTGATATAATACAAGTTACCAAGCTAGCGTTTGCCCATAAATTTCCAAATATTATTTGTGTTAAAATTTGGGTGAAATTTCACCATGTGTTTGGCCATAGTATTTGGGAAACATATTTCACTTTTTTAGGAAATGATTTATATCCATAAGTTTTAAAAACTATCAAAACTAACCATAGGTTTGTATTAGAAGTCAATTGGATCTTCGTTGCAACAAATAACAAGTAGTGTCCATGACACTAGAGCAATATGGTAGTTCGAAGTGAGTGCAACAAGCATCATTCCATACATCGTGAAGTAGACAAAGCACATGACTTTGTTACCCTGAGCCGATTGTTCATCATTTTCATCAATAATCATATCAATATTTCATCACTACTTTGGTGTTTACGTAAAAAAAATTATGTAATACAACACAAACTACTAATATAGAGGGTGTTTTTGCAAAAGATGAAAGTTTGGTGTAGAATTAAATTTTTTAAAAGATCCCAAATAATGAGATTTGGCCCAAATACTAGTTTTTTCTAGTATTTGTGAATTTGGATTATTTGCCAAAATTATTTGCCAAATAATGACAAATTGTATGGACAAACACTATTTGCCAAATTTTCCTCCAAATATTACTTGGGAAATCTATGGTCAAACGGGTCCCAAGTTAAAAAAAATAAAAATACCTAAATACTTCGATTTCTTATATTCCCAGGGTCAAGGAAGTCTTAAATCCATGCCTGTCCACATGTCAGCTATTGATGCTTGTTGACAAAAGCTGTATAATTCTGGAAAGAGATGATTGGTGTGTTTTCTCCAATCCAGACGTCATTACAACAGGAAATTTTCATTCCATTCCCAATTTTGAAGCCTATTCTTTGTTGGAAAATTGGCCAAAGGTTTCGGATAGATCTCCAGATGTTGCATCCATAGGGAGTAGTCACTTCCTTTGTTGTCCATAACCCCTCTTCTCCATAGTTAGCTTTAGTAACTTGTTTCCAAAGTTGGTTGTCATCTATATTAAATCTCCACAACCACTTCATAATCAAACGTCTATTGTGCATCAACATGTTCCTGATTCCCATTCCCCCTTTCTTCTCGTTTTTTGTCAAAGTTACCCAAGATGGATTTTCTTCTTGTCATCATTGCCTTGCCAGAAGAAATTCCTCCTTAAGGCATCTATCTTTTCTATCACATAGATAGGGGCAGGAAAGATAGACATCATATATGTGGGTAAAGCATCAAGCATGTTGTTGTTCAAAGTCAATCTTCCTCCCATAGAGATATATTGACTTCTCCAGTTGGTTAGTCTTCTTTCACATTTTTCTACACCTCATTCCATATCTCTCATATTTTCTCTTTGCACCAAGAGGCATACCCAGGTATTTGGTAGGAAGAGTTCATGTCTCTCCTAAAATATCAGCCAAGGATTGAATATCAGCCACTTCATTGATACGATAAATGTATCTCTTTTTCCAATTAATGTGTAAACCTATATGGATTCAGAAAGGATGACAATCACTTTCAATAATAGAATTTGTTCTTTGGAAGCCTCACAGAAAACCAGGGTGTCGGTGGATGATTTCTAAGTCGTTCATTGTACTGGGAATTGCTTGGGAACCTTTCACCCATCCATTTAATTTTGCAGTCTATATCATACAGCTTATGCCTTCCATAGCTAGGATTAAGAGGAAAGGAGACAAGGATCTCCTTATCTCAAGCCTATGTAGGAAGAGAAGAAACCGGGGCTCTGTTGACCAATACTGAGAATTTGACTATGTTGATTCAATGTTTGATCCACCTTATCCACTTGCAACCAAAGCCCATCTTCTGCAATAGTTCAAGACGGTAGTTCCAGTTAAGATGGTCAAAAGTTTTCTGGAAATCTAGTTTGCATAGGATTTCTGGCAAATTGCTCCTCTGCATTCCTTCAACACATTCATTTGCCATCGTAGTAGCATTCATGATTTGTCTTCCTTTGATGAAGGCCATCCAACACCAAGTTGTGGGTTACTTTTTTCAAGCTTTCTGCTGAGATTATGGAAATGATCTTGTAGACGCTCCCAATCAAGTTGATTGGCCTGGAATCAGTTGATTCAATAGCACCCACTTTCTTTGGAATTGAGCTACAAATATAGCATTATATCTCTTCTGAAAGAAACCTACATTATGAAAAGTTTTGTACTACAACTACTACATCTGAACTAATCACTGCCCAACATTGGTGGAAGAGTATAACCATCTGGTCCTAGAGCTTTGTCTCTCATATAATTTGACACAGTCCAGAATCTGTTGTGGTTCAAAGGGGGCCATCAACATCAGGTTTTCTTTTGCACTGACCGTGGGACAGTTCCTCCTATCAAAGTGTGGTCTCCATTCCTGTCTCTGAGTACAGAACTCATAGAAAGAGATTATTTCTTTCTTGATGTTGATTGGGTCCGTCAAAGTTTCTCCTCTTCCTATTAGTTTATCAATGGTATTTATTCTCCTGTGTGCATTGATTGTCCTGTGAAAAAATTGGTATTTCTATCTCCTTGTTTTAGCCCCATAGTGCCCAGGATCTTTGCCTCCAAGCAGTCTCCTCATGCCTATCAATATCTTCAAATTCCATTGATAAAGCTAGCCTCTTGGTTATTTCTTCTTCTGTCAAAATCCTCTGTTCTTGGATCTCCTCCAATTATGCTAACTAGTTTGGTATGTTCTGTTTCTGTAATTCCATATTACCCTTGACTATTTTACTCTATTCCTTTAATTTCTCTTTCATAACTTTCAGTTTGAAAGCCAAGATATAGTCAGGCCTTCCTGTGCAGTGGAAAGACTCCCACCAGTTCTTCACTTTGTCACCAAAATCTTCAGTTTAAAGCTACCAATTCTCAAACTTGAAATAAGATTTATCGAGTTCATAGTCACCACATTGTAGCATCAGCGTTGTGTGATCTGAGGTCACTCTAAGAATAATGAGTTGTCTTATATTCCTAAATGTGTGTCCCATCCTTCTGAAACTAGGAATCTATCTAGTCTAGCAGCAGCTGCCTATCTATCCCCCTGTTTCCAGGTGAATTGACCACATGTTAAATCCAAGTCTATCAACTCCATGTCTTCAATGAACTTGGAGAAGTCTGTCATTGATTTGTTAATTCTATTGCAGTTCTTCTTTTCTAATGGATGTCTAACCGTGTTGAAATCTATAGAGACAACCCATGGACTTGAAATCAGACCCCTAGCTGATGCTATTTCCCACCATGCCTCTTCCCTTTCCATTATGTCATTTGATGCATATACTCCAGTAAGATACCAAGCGAAGTCCTGATTCTTACCTGTAATCGTTGTAGATTACAGGGTACAGAGTAAGAGCCTATACTGCTGATCTCCCCTTCCCAAACTCTGTTGTCCCACATTAGGATAATCCCTCCCCTAGTACCACTTACCTCTAGTTGAGTATAATTAACCCATCTAATCCCCCATAAATCTCTTACTATTTCCTTGATATCCCCCTCCATTTTTTTTTATGACAAGGGAAATTCGCAGCCGCTACCCTTTGGGTGCGCACAGGGTAAAACCCCCGCTCCTATGCAATAGCTTGCAAACCAGGAGAGGTAACCCGCACTAGGCAAGCCCGGTGCGACGAGCTCGACCAAGAAGGCAAACCCCTTGCTTTAGATTCTTGGAAACAAATCACATCAGCCTTCCAGGAAAGGATGAGATTTTTTATCAATCCCCCCTTTCTTATGTTGATTAGAGTGAGCCTTCCACCTAAAGATAAATACTATTTTTCCTGGGGGATCAGTTTCTTCGCACATGTCTAGAACTCATTGACTATCATTTGATCATTGTTTTTAACACTCGGAGGAAGTCCCAAATATACAACAAGGAATTTCTCAACGTTACATCACAATTTCAGCCAACTCTTCAATATTACTATCAATATCAACACTAAACAGGTGACTCTTCGCGAGGTAAGCTTTCAAACCTGTGACAGCTTCAAAGGCCGAAAAATCTCTCTGACAAGAAGAAATCGTTCCTTCTTTGCCTCACCCACTAACAGTGTGTCATCAGCATGCCAAATATGAGAGATGGCCACCTTTTTGTCACCATTTCCTTTAACCTTAAAGCCAGTGATCCACCCCAACCTTTCTGCTCTCTTTTCTTTTTTGATAACCGTGGAGGCTGGGTCAGCTTGTGCGCAACTCGACTAACTCCATGGGATATTTATCCCCTCTCACTAGCAACAACTATTTACTGAGGCTACAACAGATGAGAAGAAATCACCAAGTGCTTTTGTATCTGCTGATATTTGAACCTAAGACCTCATGGTTCTCGACTCACTTCATTGACCACTAGGCCATACCACTCTTTCAGTTGTTTTGAGCATCAAACTTAAAAAATTTCCATAACCATTACAAATAAATAAGGGGGTAAGGGGGATCTCCATAAACAACATTCGCTCTGATTCATAAGGTGCTCATGATCCAATTGGGCCAGTATTAGAGGATGGCTATTGTTTTTGGGTTTTTTAAATTTATTTTTGGGTAGAGGGGGTAAGTAAGGGGATAGGATAGCAATGTAATTGCAACCACTAACACAAATTCTTGAAGAACAGTTTAAGCCAATATGGTTTCAGGGTGTCAGAAAAGAGGCAACACATTATGGAAGTAACCCTATTCTAACTCCAACTTTTTCCACCACCCTCTGCCCACCTCCACCATAAACCACCACAACCAACTGAAAAAATATAAACTGATCCGACAACATCTAGTATAATAAGAGTAAATTCCTCCAACATTGCAACATACTGAAGCAGTGCACAGGATGGACTTCAATCATAATGACTCAAAAACCAACTAATTTCACATGAAGTACAACTTAAACTCTCTAATTTATTTGAAGAGTGCATAATGTTTCCGATATCAAAATTTACGAAAAAACATGAGTGCTCAATTAACTCTCAGAACATTTGATAATTGTACCATTTAAATAAAACAACATTTCAGAATTTTGAGAGAGATGGATTCTGATCCGCAACAGTTTTGAGAGATTTGTTGAAGGAGGAGGGGGGAAGGGAAAGGTGGAAGGTGTGGAGGAGGACGGGTGGGGAAGAAAAAGAGGAAGAGGGGGGGTTCGAAGAAAAAGAGGGAGAGGATAAGGACAGGTGGCGAAAGAAAAAGGGGAGGGGGATCGGAGGTTCAGTTCTGAAACATTTTGACGAAAGAAATGAGAGGAGCAAGAGAGAGTGTTTTTCTCATATTTACTGGAGAGCCCGTGTAAACACATGCCCAATATGTGTTACTCTATTTATCTCAATTTTATACCGCATGGATGGAATTAGGAGTCAACTAAATTTTTTAAATGATTTTTAAATATTTTAAATTATTAATTATTGGGATTTATAGTACTTTTAACTTAATTTTCAAATAATACATGTTACTTCCTCTTTTCCAATTTATGTGGCACTAATAGAATTCGAGAGTCAATTCGATTTTTTATGTCTTTTAAATATTATAAGTTGCTAATTATTGTGATTAATGATATTTTTTATGAAATTTTCAAATATTTAGCTAATTTAAAAAAATACAAACAAATAAGTCAAGAATTCTTTTGAGAACACCTAAATGGATTTGAGCTCCACCAAATGCGTCTCAGTACCTGCCAAATGTTACCCCTTTCAACATTATGTAACCACATGTGTTTTAGTGTCATTATCATTTAAGTTTCTACCTTGTTTTATAGCCAATCATGTTATTTAATTTTATTTAAAATGACCCAGCTAACTGTACATGCCAAAGCAGACATGTCGACCTGCTGCCTGCTTTGGCATGTAAACTCCCTCTTATAATATTATGCAATTTTCAAATATATAACAACTTAAAAAAAAATACAAACAAATAACTCAAGAATTTTTTTGAAATCACCTAAATGAATTTGAGCTCCACCAAATGCATCTCAGTAGCTGCCAAATGTTACCCCTTTCAAGATTCGGTAACCACCTGTGTTTTAGTGACATTATCATTTAAGTTTCTAACTTGTTTTTAAGCCAATCATGTTAGTTAATTTTATTTAAAATGACCAAACTACCTTACATGCCAAAGTAGACATGTTGACCCACTGCCTGCTTTGGCATGTAAACTCCATCTTATAGTATAGGTAAATAAATGGCTTTTGTATTTTATAAGTTATTCTATTTCTATTTTTATAAAAAAAAAAGATTACACATGTCACCATTTCATTTGACCATCTGACATCAGCAAAGAGAGTCTCAAGCGGGTGATCTCACAGACAGATGTTCATGATACAAATTTCTATCAAGAGAAGGTGTCAAATGATCACTGGCACATTTAAGGTGTCTATCTGACCGTGGTGCCAACTTCGGGTGTCTATCCATTGTTACTCCTTTAAGTCTAGGATATCTCTGTATTGCTTTAAAGATCATTGAAATACTCAATCTAAATAAACACACTGATTGCAGCATGAATGGAGGATATTTTCTTAAAGTTTTTCACATTAAGAAACGAAATAAGTGAAAGTGGGAAACGAGTGTCACCTAATTCCTTAATCTGCACCCCAGCTAGCAGCACAGCTGGTACATAAGCCTCCAGTGGATCAAGCTGTTTCCTAGTTATCAAAACAAAAATTAAAATAATAAAATGAACACGACAACTCAATTTAAAGCCTAAAAACAATCACAAAGTATCACAGGCTTATAAAACTAAGTGAAAGCACATAGGACAATGACTTGAGCAAAAGATAATTTTACCAATCACGGTAGCTAAGTAAAGCAGATTGGCAGATGTGAAGCTAGGCAGACAGGTGATGGAAGTTAATGAAGATTGCGGAACATTATGGAACAGAGTCTCCTGACATCACTAAGTTATACAAGCTATTTGAGCCTATGTTCTGACGTGAATACCAATAGTTGTGAAAACACAAAAGTTGGCAATCCTGTAATTCAGTTGAGGAAAGAACAGAAAATGTTTTTTTCTGATGTGGGGACAAAATTTTGCCTTACATACAAGTTTCATCTTTGGTAGCAGACAACAACACTTAGAACCCAAAACTTAGCACATTTTAAATAGTCAACATCACTTGGGGAAATTAGTTTCGCCAACTTCACAAAGCAGGCCCAAGATTCGAAAATTTGACTTGAGAATTGAGAGGGGCATGGAAGAAAGAAATGAATTATCTTCATTCAAATTGCGGGATAAATGAAATCAGGGAAAACTTGCTTGAACTAAATGAAATCACTATCGATGCTTCGCCTCTTTCATTATCATACTAAAAAGATACCTTCTTTTTTTAAGTTTCACTAAAATATTCCTAGTGCAAACTACCGATTTCAATTAAAAAAAAGACCCAAGTGCAAATTCAAGTCATTAAATACATCATCAAATTTATTGTTATTAAAGAAAACCATATAACTGTATTGGGCTGAAACTGACTAACGCACGTGGCATGCGGAGGAATGGACACTTGGCGACAGGGAACAATTAAAAGGTAAGTTTTGTGAAGATCAACCTGTCGGAGATATATCCTCAAAAAAGAGAGAAGAATCGTGCTGAAGACAAGGCAAAGGACCAACCCCGATGACGTGGACAAAGAGACAAAGGGAACAAAGACAGTTACATTCTGGTACAGAGGCACAATCAGAGCGAAATTGGTCACACCGGAGGATGGAGTGTTGTAGATTGCAATCAATAAAGTTTGGAAGCTTCATCCCAGTAAGATTTCAATCAATTGTTGAGGATAAAGGAGAGGACTCCAATTCTTCATCCTCTATCCAACTGGAGCCATACGGGGGTAGAACGAACGGTATTCAACTGGCAGCCCGCCAGCTACAATTCTCTGAAGCTGTACTTCAGGCCAGCCGACGCTGGCGGAGAAAAAAGATTATGAGGGCAATAGGAGCGTGAAGCAAGATAAGACACTAAGACGCTATCCTATGTTCCTCCTAGCTCTAAGGATGGTAAGGTTTTTGTTACTATGGAGCAGGATGACCTTTAAGGAGCAAGAAATTTACTGGAAGTCCGCACTAATTGGGGGTATGTGATTGGTGACACTCCATATGAGTTAACAATGGAAATTTTTTTTATAAATGCTTGGAAGTTTGTGACCAAACCCTACGATTTTGTTGCATAAGGGATACTATATTTTTCGGTTTGGAACTCTCGAAGATTGTGAGAAACTTATGCAAGTTGGTCCCTATACATTCTTCAACAAACCTTTTGTGCTACAAAATTGGAGTATCGATTTCGAGTTTAACCCGGATTACCTAAGAAGATTGGGGCCAAAAATCTGAGAGGCTTTAGGCCTATCAGCTTGATAGGAAGCATTTACAAAATTACATCCAAGCTTTTGACTGGAGAGACTGAAGAAAGTAGAGCACAAATTGGTGGATGCACAAAAAATGGCTTTCATCAAAGGCCGACAGATACTGGATACCATTTTAATTGCCAATGAATGTACTGATGCTAGGATCAATATTAAATCCCCTGGTATCCTATGCAAGTTAGACATTGAGAAGGCTTTTGATCACTTGAACTTCTTATTGGGGATGGTTAGGAAGATGGGATTTGGAGAAACTTGGATCAAATGGATCCACTTATGCATAAGTACAACTATGTTTTCAGTACTTATCAATGGCTCTCCAGTTGGTTTCTTCCCTTCACAAAGAGGTCTGAGGCAAGGGGATCCTCTATCCCCATTTTTGTTCATCATTAGCATGGAGGGTTTAAATAACATGGTACAGAGAGCTTAAACAAACAACTGGATCAGAGGGTTCAAAGTAAGATCCAGGGAAGACAGTAACATGATGATCACGCATTTACAATATGATACCTTGATTTTCTGTGAAGCAGATATAAATCAAGGAAGGATGCTAAGGGTGATTTTTATTTTATTTCAGGTCATCTCTAGGCTGCACATCAACTGGATAAAAGTTCTATTTATCCATTTAATGAAGTGGGCTTCGGAGACTGTCCAGCATTCTTGGAGGTAGAATTGGGGAACTTCCAACAACATATCTTGGATTACATTTGGGGCCAAAAAGCAAGTCAATAAATATATGGACTCAAGTGTTGGAGAAATGGAAAAAAAAGTTGGCAGATTGGAGAAACCAATACTTATCCATGGGAGGAAGGCTGACCTTGATAAACTTTGTATTGGATGCAATGCCTTCCTACATGATGTCTCTACTTCCATTCCCTGCCAGTGTTATGAAAAGGTTGGATTCCTTAAGAAGGGACTTCTTTTGGGAGGAGAACAGAGAAAAGAATAAAATGCATCTTGTCAATTGGGAGTCTTGTCTAACCAGCAAGAAGAATGGAGGTGCTGGAATTAAGAATTTGAAGATCCATAATCAGAGTTTAATGATGAAGCAGATATGGAACTTCAACTCAGATGACCACCCATTATGGAAGAAGGTTATCATGGAGAAATATGGTTTTAATGGAAGATGGACAACCAAAGTGAGCAATAGTCCTTATGGAGTTAGTCTCTGAGAATCCATAAAGAACTTGTGGCCCAAATTGCTAACAAAAACCATGTTCAGCATTGGTAATGGAAGGAAAGTAGATCTATGGAATGATAAATAGATAGAGCAAGGCCTCCTAAAGCAGCTCTATCCAGACATATACTCCCTCAATCAACAACAAAACTCAACAATTGAAATGGTTTGGGGTGAGGAGGAGTGGAACTTGAGTTTCAGAAGACTTTAAATGATTGGGAAATTGATAGGCTAGCAAGCTTTTTCAGAACTTTAGAACAGCTCAAAGGAACATCAATTGAGGCAGATTACTTGATATGGTTAAGGAATAAGCAGAACAAATTTACAGTGAATGCAGCATACAGAGTATTCACAATCTCAAACTTGGACTGGGAAGATCATCTGGAGGGTTAAGATCCCCCACAAAGTTGCATGCTTCTCTTGGTTACTAGCTAGAGAAGTTGTACTCACACAAGATAAACTCATGAGGTGAGGTGTCAATCTTTGCTCTAGGTGTTTTCTATGTGGTAAGGAAGCAGAGACAATCTCTCATCTCTTTCTTCATTGTAGCTGGACTGATCAGTTGTGGAAGATTTTTCTGTAACGACTCGGAAAATGATAGATTGAACTAGAGCCTTAACGTTTGGGTTAGTGTGACTTTAGGTTGACGTCTAGGCTGTTTTAGAACCTAAGTGGGGCAAGGTTGAAGCCTAGGGTGCAAGTAAGGGCCTAGACTAGCAAGATTGAGCAAAAGAAACCTTGTTCTTTGAGGGGCTGTTTGGCGATGGGAGTACTTGATCGCCCAAAGGATTGGGCGAGTTGTCCTTGTGCTCTTGTGATCGCCTAGTGGACTGTCCATTTGGCCTAGGTGCTGGACCAAAAGGCAAGCTAAGTGGTAGCTCGCCAAGCTGGTTGGCATGTCGCCCTTTTGCCCCCTCCAATCACCCAATGACCAGCCCATTTAGTGAGCTCACTGGAACAAAGGACGAGCCAAGGGTGCACTTGGCGAGTCGCCTAGTGCACTTGGCAATCCCAAGTGTCCAAAGGGCGAGCTTGGACGGGCAAGGGCAGAATTTTTAAGTTACAACTTTAAGGGTCCTTAGTCCTTTTCCAAAGTTAAGTCCTTATTATTCTATTCCTTTCCTAACAACTATAAGACCTTTTTATGACCTAAATCCTTTCATTTAAGCCATTCCAAATAGAATCAAAAGAAACCCACCTCCTCTCAAATATTTCTCTCTCTAGAAGTTCCCAAAGAAGAAGAAGAAGAAGTGGGAGCTAGGGTTTGGATTCAAGGTGGTTTCTTCATCAAATTTCTTGGGGAATCTTAGTGAAGGTATGGTGATCCTTCATCTAGGGTTAGCTTTCACCCTAGAGTCAATTTCAAAGAAGTTTTTCAAAATTTTCAAGCTCATGAAAAACCAAGAGTTTTAATCAATCTCATGGGTTCTTTCATCAAACGTTTTCAAATGATAAATTATGATTTTATTGATGTTTAATTGAGGATTTAAAATGAAAATACTCTATGAACCCATGATTTCTCTCAACTCCTAAATTGTGCCTTATGAAGTGGGTTTGTTGATTATGAACGAATGTTGATGGATTTATGCCTAAATTGATTTAGATTGTTGAATTGTGCTTAGCTATTGATCCACTTGAAAGGTGGAGGTGTTTAATTACTTTGTATATTGTGATCATGGCCTTGAAGGCATAGTTTGAGGGATTGAAGTGTTATCATGATATTGTATATGTGAATGTGATGTGAAGGATTTACATGTGATTTCAATGATAGAATGATGATCATGTTTAGAAGCTAATTGTGTTAGGATTGAATGTTATCTCTCTATTAACACTCATGAATGTTGATGATGCAATGTTGAATGTGATCTCTTGAATTGGTAGGCTTAGGCATCCTTTTCTTATATGATGAATGTATCTTGACTTAATGTCTTAATGTCTTGAATTGGTAGACCTAATGTTGGTAGCCTTCTCATAAATGAATGAATGAAGTTCAATGATAATGTTAATGAATGTGGAGTCTATTGAAAGGCTATTTCTCAATTGTACTCCAATGAATGATAATGACTTGTTGTGAAAGGACTTTCTCACAATAAGGGGATTCTTAGGTGAAAGGCTATTCTCATCTTTGAATCTATGAGCTTTCCAATGAATGAATGTTGGGATGGGATGGATGCTCATCCGGGAGTTGAGGTGGAGTATCTAGCAACAATCCCTATATCCCGTTTTAATGAATGTTGGGTTTGAGATGGATACTCATCCGGGAGTTGAGGCGGGGTATCTAGTAACAATCTCTTATCCCACAATGAATTAATGTAATGAATGTCAAGTACTCCGTGGGGAATAATGTCGAGCACCGAGAGGATATGGTTGAGATGGGTGCTCATCCGTGAGTTGAGGCAGGGTACTTAGTAGCAATCTCTTGAGATAGATGCTCATCCATGAGTTGAGGCGAGGTATCTAATAGCAATCTCCCTGTCCCATAACTATGTGCCCACATAGGTCTAGCTAGTGGATCCACTTGAGCTAAAGAACAATGGTCCTACCTTAGGCAAGTAGGAATCCCTTATCCGGTGAGGGTGACACCGGGATTCCATGTCAACCTCTCATGGTCTATGTCGGTTAAGGCTTACCCCCACAAAGAATGTTAATAAACTATGGCTTCTTAAGGATGTACTACTTAGTGTGGGTGGTGGTATGGGACACCATCTATGCATTGCACAAGTAGGCATTTGAGAGAGGTCATGGTGTGTTCCTTATAATGTTAATGAATGAATGGGCTATTGTGATAAGGTGTTAATGAAGAATGTTGATCTAATGTCTAATGAATGAAGGTGCTCTTAATGTAATGAAGTTAATGAAGAAGGTTGACTTAAATGCTTATATGCTTAAAGGTAAAGATGCATGCTATACTTGGATTGTATTATGAGTTACTTCCTTGTCTTGATTTATTGTATATGAATGTGCCTTGTCTATGGTGACTTCAAAGGAGTACTTAGTGTGGGTAGTAGTATGGGATGCTACTTGCACATTGCGCAAGTATGACTTAGAGTTGTCTTAGATGTTGGTCTTAATGTGATGATGTGACTTATGTATTGTTTATGTCTCTTATGTGCTTTATTGTGTAAAAGTGGAAAGGATGAATGGTAACTTCACTTATGGTGACCTTAAGGTGGTGCCTTAGTGTGGGTGGTGGTATGGGATGCTATCCATACATTGCACAAGGTATAGCTTGAGGGTTACTTGAGATGAAAGCTTAAGGTAAAGGTAAAGGTTTATATGCCGATCTTGTTCAAGTGCGAAAATGTGACTTGTATGTGGGTTGTGGCTTATATTATGCCTCTTCTATCAATGTTCATGAAGTTTTTCCAAATGGCATAAAAGCATGACTTTCAAATCAAATGTCCCTTTTTAAGCATGTTTTTGCATGGTCATCATACTTAGTACTTAATTGTGCTAACCCCATTCTTCCCCTTCTCTTTCTAAGTGTAGGGTTTGGAGACATTGGTGTTCTATGCTTGAGGAGTAGGTTTCTAAGGTGCTTGAAGATGAAGACTTGGTGAGTCCTCATAGTTTCGAGGACAATACCCACTTTGTTCCTTTATGTCTTTTAGTTTATGTTGAAGCTTTTGTATGGGCTAAGTTCCCAATGTTGTACTCATAGTATTAGATGGTTTGAGACATAGTGTACAATGTCTAGAAAGTCTTCCGCTGGCTTTTTAATGTAAGTCTTTTCGATTGTAAAGGAAAGTTTTTAGTTCTTCTCTATTTTCCTATGTTCTTATGTTCAAGAATGTTATGAGGCTTGTATTAGACCCCCTCGGGGTCGAGTACGCCGTGTTACAACTAGGGGGTGCTCCCGGGTCGTGACATTTTCATTAACTTGAGAGGCATTAGCTGGACTATGCTGGGAAGAGTATCTGAGGTACTGAAAAGCTAGGACAATGATAACAATCCCTCCAATTAGAAAGAGAGATGGAAAATTTCCCAGCTTGCATTTGGTGGATTGTGTGGGAAGAAAGAAACTAAGTTTGTTTTGAAGACAGAGCCATTAGGATTCAGAAACTAAAGATAACATGATTAAGGCTTTTCTTTTTTTGGCGTAAACATAGCTTAATGGAAGAGTTAGAATCAATTTTTGATGTACAAGATTCCTAATGAGAAGATTAGGGAGCTTATTTTTTTTCTCATCTAGATGTAAATATGGGTGACTACACACCCTTTGTGTAGTTTGTTATTAATACACAAAAATGTTACCTGTTCAAAAAAAAATCCCCCTTTGGATCACGCTACCATGCCTTCCGGTGGGCTATTGGTCTAGTGAAGCAATGAGTAAGGTTGCGAGTGACACTGGGAAACCCCTCTCACTGACAGTTTCACTGCTTCAATGGCACAAATTTCATACGCTAGAGTACTAGTTGAAGCTGATCAATGGCCACTCTTGGAGTCTATTGAAGTAATGATACCAACTGGATCTTTTCATAATTGAGTATGATTGGCATCCAAAATTTTGTTCTGAGTGTATGACATTTGGCCACAAAGTTGAAGCATGCTGGAATTCTGAAGTGGAAGCACAGGAAGAGCCTAAGTCCTAGGAAGTCAACAAGAAGAGGTGCAGGAACAGAAAACCTAAACAACCTAGATATAACTGGAAAACAAAAGGTGTAGCAAAGCAGGATGAACCAACTACTAGTACATTAGTAGTGGATAGACGGAAGATAGATGAACCTGCCAATATCACCATCTCAGCTCAGTTCAGCCTCCTGAAGTTCTACAAATAGAGGTGCATGTGAAATGTGAAGGTTGCAAATGGCTATGAAGCTCTTCAAGATGAGGGGATCACGCACACTGGAGACCCGAGGGATACCCATCTCCCTCAGTAATTATCTCCACATGGAACATACAAGGGCTTAGCCAACCTTTGAAATCCATGGGCTTAGCCACCTTTGAAAGAGAAAGAGTTGAAGCTCTTTCTGCAGAAGAAAAGATAGAAATTATGGGAGTTATTGAAACTAGAACTAACATGCAAAAGTCTGGGAATATTTTTTTTTTGAGAATGGTAACAGTTAATCTATATATCCACTAGTACACTACATCAAAATATGTAGTCCCCCTTCTAAAGTATTACAACTTACATCTTGAACATCTATTTGTTGTTCTTATGAATAGTCTAAAGCGTCAAAAATATCTTCTGTTTGAGCTGTTAATTTATGTCTACACCAAAAATAAAACAGAGCTAAACAATTCATTTTGAATTCCTGGAAGATGCTCTGCTTGTCTTCAAAAGTCTGGGAATATACTGACTGCAAACATTGTCTCAACTACCCTATGGCTTTTCATGGTAGGGTATGGCTACTATGGAGGGCTCATATACAAGTGTAGGTGCTGATGGTTCATCAACAATATACTCATTCTAGTGTCTCTGATGCAAATGTTACTTTTTCAATCTACCTAACTATTGTCTATGCCAAGAATGGAAGTCAGAATAGAGAGGAGTTGTGGAGGGACCTAATTCAAATTGGGAATGATGTCTACTGAATACAGAACTGGATCCCATGTTGTGCCAGGAGAGAATCAAGCTTTTCAGGGTTGCATTGGCACTTTGCAGCTAACAGCTTTAAGACAAACCGGGAGACACTTCACTTTTAGCAATAGACATCAAGATGGGAGTAGAGTATACTCCAAACTAGACTGGGCATTGGGCAACTTTAGGTGGACAGTGGAGGCATGTGGAGGTTGAGTTTTTGAGTCCAGGAGTATCTGAACACTCACCAATCCTTATCCAAGTGGACACAAGACCGCCCTCCTGGCCAAAATCTTTCAGATTATTCAAAATTGTTTTAGAGCACCCTGAGTTTGAAGGGATTTTAACAACTATTTGGAATAGAAGGTACTCTCATACAAGAATGTTTCAATTGTGAAGTAAGCTCAAAGTATTGAAAATTGGACTGAAGGATCTTAACGTATAGTCATCTTTTTTTTGTTTTTCCTTTTCGAGTCACCCCTCAAAGAAGAAGCTGTGGCAAAGCTTGAGGATGACGAAGACATGGAACAGTCAAAGGAAAAAGATGGAACAAAAACAAAGAACAGCAAAACAAATTGAGAGTAATAGATCCAAGGATTGCATAAAGAGTTGGAGGAAGAACGTGGAGAAACTGAATGGTTTAGGGAACTCCCAAATTTATTTATTTTTTTGAAAAGGTAACTTGTATTATAAACACAGAATACTCAGGACGTATTCCAGTAATACTTACAATCAGATATACAAAAGTGACGTTGTTTTCCTATGAACTCCTTAAGGACTCTAACATACTAGGGAACTCCCAAATTTATAGACATCAGAAGAGGGTTGTTGACGTCGCTTGGGACTATGTGTTGTAGATAGGCCGAACACATGGCAAGAAGGTTTAATGAGGTGGGACCAACATCTTTTCATGTTGAAGAAAAATGGGTGATAAGGGTTTGCGTGAGTTTTCTCCTTCCGCCTCCCGGCGATGCCTGACACCAAGACTAGAAAGTGGAAGGAGAATCTGTATTGGGGTGAAACTGACTAATGCACGTGGCATGTGGAGGAATGGACACTTGGCGAAAGGGTACAACTAAAAGCGAAGTTTCAAAAAGATCAACCCATCAGAGAGATATCCTTGGGAATGAGAGAAAGACCACGCCGATGACAGGGCAAAGGACCAACCCCAAGACGTGGACAAGGAGACAAAGAGGACAAAGTGTCAGAGAGGAGAGGTGAGCAGACGAGCCTGTACGGACCTGGGCAATACAAAAGTTATGGTTGGCGCCCCTAACGGCATCACCACGTGGCCCACGGTCATTGATCTTAGTAATTTAGGGATTGAATGGGGCTTTTTTATTGGATGATGCCTCACTATTGTAACATATAGATGGTTTGTTTCCTCCACTAGTAAATTCATACAGAATTCTAACAATACACAATTTTCTTGTGCTCCAAGTTACTGTTGTTCCATTCAGTTCTTATCCTAGAAGCATATTCACCCAAAGATATCACCTATTCAAAAGGCTATCAATCTCGGATTCATAACCCTCCAACAACATCTTAGTCTCAGCTTTATCTCCTTTACGCTTTCGTTTCATTTGATTTGTTTTGTTAATCCGGCAATATTCAAATTGCTAACAATCGGCCCTAAAAAGAGTTAAGCCAAGATGCATTCTCTTGACCTCATATAAATTTACATTTACGATTTAACAGGTAAACAATAATCCAGGGAGATTAATAGAGCTAAACATGATACAATATCTTCCCCATTCAACTACATAGATGTGGCAATCAAACCTAATTCTACCTCTTGATATTATGGTCACAACTTATAAGTTATAAGAGCGCATAATAGTATAGGGGGGCCGAGGATTTAAATGCTTCCTGTGCACCTTTTAATATATATACATATTTTCATGATCTTTCTTTAAATTTTCATACAGATTATATACTTCGATGAGTAAGTGTATGTGCACTTCACTGCTTATAAGCTGAATCCACTTTTAAAAATTAGCCATATTTTCATCAACTATATAAAAATTATATATGTAACCTATTACAAATTCCCAGAACTTTTGTGCTCACCTTTTCACATACTTGTCAAAAGGGCTAGCTCCTACTGCATCTGCAAATAAAAAAGTTCCAACACAACTTTCTTAGGTCGCTTGTAATATTTTCCATTAATCCAAAACAAATTTTCAGAAGGACAAGAAAAGTAGACACACAGAGAGCAATGAATATAACTGACAATTTCATTTTTGCATATATAATACCAATTTCGATCACTAACTCACGTGTATGATAACCTATGGCAGCCAAAAGTGGCTTTATACATGAGCAGATAATTACAAATGTAGTTACTAAGGCACACTGCACTAAACAGTGGCGCAGGTTAGCATTGCTACAATGAAGGGAATCACCTTTAGGTAGAGCTAGCCATTGAAGCAAGACTCCAAGGGCTATGTTGACCAATCGTCTGCTTTCCCGCCTTGTCTCCGGTAATAACGCGCAAGTTAAGCTAAAATTGCGGTGATATCTCGCCGGCGACAATGTTTGTCGTGGAGGAGAGCGGAGGAGCCGGGAATTTAAGACGCTGGTGGTAACATGCGCAGGGGTGTACATGGTAATTGTCATCTGATCGGAATGTTTGGCAACAGAGAAGAGCAGTCTAATGATAAGACTTATCCAGTGCGATCTCCGAATTTACAATTCTACCCTATTTAATTTAATAATAACTACACATTGGTGTATGCACTCCCTTTATATATATACATTAAAATCAAAATTAATACTACTACTAGATAAGTATGTTATTTATGGTCTAATTTTTTTTTAATTTAAATATAATTAATATAAATGATCAAATTGTATATAAATATTATTTTAGATGAAATAAATGAAAATATTACTATCTTGAATACAGTGTAGCCAGTGGCGGAGCCAGGATTTTCAGTAAGGGGGTTCAAAATCTAAAAAAATAGACACACGAAGTAGCCGAAGGGGGTTCGACATCTACTATATATACCTAAAAAATTATTTTAACCATGTATAAATCATATAATTTTCCGATGACCCCCCTCATTGTAAGGTGGCTCCGCCACTGAGTGTAGCTGCTAAATGTGTTACTTTATATATATTGTGAATATCATATATTGAATGTTAAAGTGGAATATTTACATAGTTGAAAGTTTTTACATGTGGATATATATACTATTTATAAATCAAACACTTACAAATGCATCTTGTATGTTGTAATCAATAGCTTTGAATCATTTTTTTTGTTATCAAAATCACCTTTTATCTTTGAAATGAGGATGAAATATTAGTATTCTAATTATACTAGAGTATCAAGGTCCAACCAATTCAAACAAATATAACAGTTATATTGTCTCTCCATCAAATATCAGCGTCAAATGCCCTATTAAATAATTTTCTATGAAAGTAAAAAAGTGAAAGTGACTGAGAGAATTTTTTTTAAAAAAAGCACACATACAAACACACAAAATTATTAAAATGAAGATTAATCAACTAAGGATAGTCCTTTGGTATATAGTCTCCTGACTTTGATAGATATCCAACAAAAAATATGAGAAATGTAATTAACAATGAAGTAAGGAAAAGTAGATAAAACAATACACTATTATTCTATAAACCTGCTAAATTAGATAAAAATAAATATACGACAAAGGTCTTCACCAGAAAAGAAAGTAACACATAAATGTCATATTAACAAACGAGTTCACTATTTTTTTTACCTTTATTTAAAATGAGTAATGAGTTGCCTTGATACTGCCAAACTATAGTACAATGAAAATTCAAAGGTAAAATGTTAAAATTATACTCACAAGAAAATGTAAGTTTGAATAGGCAAGTTGTTCTACCCTACCAGTTAAATTTCACATGTTTCATATTTACCAATTGTCTGCAATTCTTAATTTCTTGGGAACTGAAAAAGAAATAAAAATAAAAATATATGTTTGACATAAAAATATTACTACTATATTCTCTTTGAAACAAAAGATGTTAGAAATAAATCTTCGCTAAACAAGATACATATCAGTTCCTCCATCGCCCACAGTAGCAAGCTAGATGAAGCTTGATAGTCTATAGTTTGTTTGATAGAATATATAATAATAGATTCTTAAACACCAACACAATATGAGTCAAAATAATTACAATCCAATCAATCACATATTACCAAATAAAACCCATCTCAATCAACAAACATATAAACACCTCAATTTCAAACTATTTGCGATCAATTATATGTCTCATATATATTAAGATCAATTATCATTTCAATTCTAATAAATAATCCATAACTAAATAAACTCATCTACTTCTTCAAAAAT
Source organism: Solanum acaule (assembly GCA_036250505.1). Lineage (NCBI taxonomy): Eukaryota > Viridiplantae > Streptophyta > Magnoliopsida > Solanales > Solanaceae > Solanum > Solanum acaule. The sequence goes on along the minus strand of JAJOOR010001522.1, from coordinate 51,811 downwards.
TCATCCCAAACAAAATTGAAACCAATTGCTAACAAAAATAAAAGGAACAATTGAATTAAAAGAATCAACAAAGTGTATACACATCTTAATCTTATACTATTTAGAGCCTCAACAATAAAGCTTATTTATATTATGATGGATGATCATTCAAATACTTTATGGCTACACAAACCTTATTTTTATATTAAAAAAAATTCATCCGAATAAAAGCTAAATACAACTTTTTTAAACGAAGAAAAGGAATAATTTGAGCAAAATAAATAAGGTAAACACCTCAATCTCGTCTAATTTTTTATATAAAATAATCACCATATCAATATAATATTGTCTTTTTTCATTCTTATATTGAATCAAGACGTATCATCTTTTGTGAGTTTCAAATTTATATCAAGTCACGTTTTGTGATTATAAAAAATTCTTTGTTAATTCTCTTGTATGCACAAATTAGCTTAGCGTGCTCAACTCTAAAGCTAATAGTTTATGAATTTTGTTTTCAAGTTCATTCACACAAAAGGTAGGAGTAAAGCTAAGTATATGCTATCTTTTTAAGACTCCATTTATGAAATTTTATTGGGTATGTGTAACACCCCGGAAATCTAATGACCCAAGCTAGAGCCTAACATGTAGTCTAGTGCCCTAAAAAGAGTTAACATCAAGATAAGAGTTGTAAAATAACTTCCCTAACTTAGTACTAAGGTCCTAGTGCCTAAACATCAAGGCATGGTCCTCCTCAAGGGCACACGGCAAGGGGTTCCCCGTCTGGCCCTTTTTACCCTCCTAGGAGAGAAGCACAGCCGCACATTCCCGAGGCTGCATTCATTTATTCATATTCAACTTGACACGTGGGAAGGGCTTACTCTACTAGTGGCTCGGCTTGGTCTCGCCGATCGTGTTTTTCACAGGATTTTTTGTTAAGTGAAAAACCTGTAGATAAATGCTTTATACAGATGACGATAAGACTTTCCAATCAGTAGTTGTCGTAAAATTCTACCAAGTATTACGGATGGAAGTAGACAAAAAGTATAAATCCCGATGCTGGCATAATTGTCTGGAATTCAAATTGGTCGAGAAAAAAAATCGATACCCCGGAACCACGGTGCACATTATTCACTGCACTTTATTTAAAGCAGTGTGCGTCATCCGGGGTGATAAAAAAGGCTCTCCATGGGCAGCGTCTGCTTTGGCGCCATTCCAGACCTTTTTCTCATGGAACGAGAAGACCGATGCGCCCTTACTCTAATTCGAAATACGTCTCTTTCTTTCTATTGGAAGGGGCTTGCAACGATGGAATGCTTACGGGATAGGGGCATACTCATATGATTTTGGGAATACCACACTTGGTCAGGGATACTGGAACAGAAAGTAAATCTGGTTCCTAAGCCTTATACCTTTCTTCTGCAATGATTCCATTCTGGGATTCCGCGCTTCCTTCAACCCTAAAAAGAGCATATGCATCTCGAGATTCTCTACTGGTCGTAGAATAGTCTTTTCAGTAAGTGATGTTGCAGTTGTAGAACCATTGGCCGGGTGAGATCCAATGTAGATCCAACTTTCGATTCACTCGTGGGATCCGGGCGGTCCAAGGGGGAGGCCGGGTCATTTGATGGAAATTAAAGGCTTTTCCCTATTAGAGAAGGCCCTATCCCGCCTGGGGAGTACGTTCGCAAGAAGACCCCTTGAGGAGGACCCAAGAGAAACCCCAAAGCTGTTAAAAATAGCACCTAACCACGATTGGGCACCCATGAGCCGTGGGTGGACCCACACTCCGTGGTTGGGGAGTCGTGGGTCGAGACTTAGTCTCCTCAATCTTTCCCACATTTTCCCCCTCTTTGAACCTTTTGACGGATGAACAGCAAAGGGAGTGACCCCATCTACGGTCTGTGGATGGGGGTCCATAGGTCACCCCTGAAGCTGCCCCAAAAATTCGGCCAAGGCTTAGTCAAAGCCATAAATTCCAAAACGTGTTATATTAGTGTGGGGTCGTTTTAATTCATTATTTTAGACCGATATAAGTATATCCAAGTTATTAACCAACTCTTTTAACACCTCACAACGCACAAACTCAAACTCAACCAACTTTCATCCCAAAATATTCTCTCTCTAAGACTCCATTGAAGAACAAGGTCAAGGTTAAGCTAGGGGTTCAAGAACAAGCCTTCCTTTCTCAATTTTGTGTGGAAATCTCCCTAAGGTATGGATTCTCTTCATTCTTGGGTATCTATCCCCCAAGAAGTCCCTTCAAAGTATGTTTTAAGACTTCCAAAACCTTAGGGTTTTCATCTAGTCATGGGTCTTCTTCCAAAACTATTTCAAATGTTTAATTATTGTTTATTATGATGAATGATGATGATTTATTAATGGAGTATTGTTGGGTTTTGATGAAAATCTCCTTGGACCCATGATTTCCCCTTCTTCCTAAATTATGAACTATGTATGGCTTGATTGATGATGAGAGCTTGACAATTGATTATGTTTATGTTTATTAAGTTGTTGAATCATAAAATTCCCCTATCTAGTGTTGTAATTCTATAAGTTAGGGTTGATCTTGATTCATGGCCTTGAAGGGCAATTTGTTAAGGTTTATACATGTTAATGAGGTTTGTATATGAACATGTGATTCACTTAGATAGTGATGATCCTATGACTATTGTGTAATTGTGGTATTGATGCAAGATCCTTCTTCTCTATACCCTTGCACTTGATTATGTATGAAGTATGTATGTATGTTATGATAAACTTATTGTGTTCATTGAAAGGCTATTCTCATGAAACACTATGAATGTTATGTGAAAGGTTTACTCACATGTTGATGATTCTAAGGTTGAAAGGACATTCTCACCAAATGAATCTATGAGCTACTATGATGTATGTTGGTTGAGTGCCTAGTGCATTCTCTTATGACCATGAACTTAAGTAAAGACTTAATATGAACTTTAAAGGGAATTATGCTTAGCACCAAGTGGATATGAAAATGAGATGAAGGTTTTTACGTTTAGCAAGTCCGGTTTCCCAATGTATGTTGTCTCATGGGATGGAAACCATTTACGTTAGTAGTCCGGATTTCTAGTAGTAATCCCCATATCCCATTACTATGTGCCCACATAGGTCTTTAGCTAGTGGATCCACCTAAAAGCTATTATGAAAGTTCTACCTTAGGTAAGTAGGACACCTCTTTTCGGTGTGGGGGTAGAACACCGGATTCCATGTAGCTCACATGGTCTATGTCGGTTAATGTTATTTTCCCTATATGATATGAATATGAACTATGATAAGAACATGGACTTTAATTATGACTTCTTAAGAGGCACTACTTAGTATGAGTGGGGGTATGAGACTTCACTTATGCATTGCACAAGTAGACCTTAAGAGGGGTTATGGTGAGGTTCTCTTATGTTATGAAGGCATATGAATTATGTATGAAAGGTATGTATGAATGCTAAGGTTGACTTCACTTGTTACAAGTTATGAATATGATTGGGTCCTTATGTATGTTGGATATAAATAAGGTAAAGTAAGATATGTATGTTGTGGTGACCTAAATGTGGTACTTAGCATTTGGTAGGGTTATGGGATCTTACCTTGGCATTGCACTAGTATGGCTTTGGGTTGCTTATATGTTGGTTTGACTTATGTTTATTCATATATGTGCATAATGGTTTCTAAACTTGTCAAAGGCATGATTTCAACTAAATGTCCCTTTTATGCATGTTTTAAGGATTTTGTGCATGGTTTCCATACTTAGTACATTATTTGTGCTAACCCATATTTTCTACATTCTATGAGTGTAGGTTCCGGCCATTGATACATACTACTTTCTTAAAGTGAAGCTTGGGTTGACTATTCCCTAGGCTTGGTGAGTCTTCAAGTTCGAGGACAAGATGTTATCATTTCTTAGCTTTTATGTACCATCCACTTTTGAGACTTCATTGATGTAAAAGGCTTTTTATTCTAGATTCTTATTTTCATCTATGAAGAAGAAGTTGACTTCTATTGTAAAAGTTTTAAATTTTCCACAATTATTCTATGTATTTATGTTATGATAATGCTAAGGGCTTGTATGAGACCCCTTCGGGGTCAAGTACGCCATGTTACTTCTAGGAGGTAAACCCGGGTCGTGACAAACTTGGTGTCAGAGCACAAGGTTATAGAATGATTCTAGGATGATGTCTCATGAACCTCGTCTAGTAGAGTCTTGTTCATAAGTGTGAAGCGCGCCACACTTATGAATGAGAGGCTATAAAATGTTTAGGAAATTTTCACTTCTTTCATTAATCTTTAGTCGTGCCTTAGAGTTTTAACTCTATGAAGTCCTTTTCCTAACCCTTTTTTTGTGCATATAGGAATATGACTACAAGAAGAGCGGCCGCAAGAAGGATGGAAGAGGAGATTGTTGATGAGGGAGTTCCTCCCCAAGGTCTCCAACGTCAACAAGGGCCTCAAATTCCTCAAGCGCCTAATGATGAAGGGGCTATGACAAATGTGGAGATAAGGTCGACTCTCCAAACTTTGACCCATGTTTTAGTGACTCAAGTAACTAGGGATGCTAGAGCTCATGTGAACCTCAATGCAAGTACAACCGCTTCAAGTATTGGGGATTTCACAAGAATGAATCCCCCTACATTCTATGGCTCCAAAGTGGATGAGGACCCACAAGGCTTTATAGAAGAGATGTTTAAGGTGGCTGATGCTATGGGGGTGTCATCTCAAGAGAAGGTGGAACTAGCTGCCTACCAATTGAAGGACGTGGCTAAAGTTTGGTATGAGCAATGGAAGGATGAGAGACCCGTGAGAGTGGGCCCGATTGATTGGGGAGTCTTCAAGTCGGCCTTCCTTGATAGGTTTTCCCCCCTAGAGTTGAGGGAGAGAAAGATGCAAGAATTCATCAACCTTTACCAAGGAGGTATGAGTGTGAAGGAATATAGCCTTAAGTTCACCCAATTGTCTAAACATGCTCCAACCTTAGTGGCAGACTCTAGAGCCAAGATGAACAAATTTGTTATGGGGATATCTGACTTGGTAGTCAATGAATGTCGTTCGGCAATGCTCATCCCAAGTATGAATATTTCACGTCTTATGGTTCATGCTGAACAAATTGAGGAACAAAAGCTCAAGCAAGTGAGTAGAGAAGTGAAGAGGGCAATGACCGATGATGGGAATTCTTCCAAGGGTAGATTTGAGATTCAAGGTAAACCAAGGTTCAAGAAGAGGTTTTCCAACCAAGGCTCCTCTAGCACTCCAAGGGTCAACAAAGATAGGGTGTCTAACCCTAAGCCACAATGAGGTAATAGTGGTGGCTCTTATGTTGAAAGATCTAGTTGTGCAAAGTGTGGCAAGAAGCATGAAGGCTAGTGCCTAGTTGGCACGAATGGTTGCTTTAGTTGTGGGAAGAGCAGTCATATGAAGAGAGATTGTCCTATGCTAAAGGTTCAAGGGAGAGAGGGCAAGCAAGTCCCTCCAAGTGGCTCAAATTCCGATGCTCTCAAGATGAATCGCTTCTATGCTCTCTAATCCCGAGGGGACCAAGAGAGTTCCCCAAACGTGGTAACGGGTATGTTGCAAGTCTTTTCCATTAATGTTTATGCATTGTTAGACCCCGGTGCCATTTTATCATTTGTTACACCTTTGGTGGCTATGAAATTTGAAGTACTCCCCGAAATATTAGAGGAACCTTTTTCGGTTTCTACCTCGGTGAATGACTCAGTTGTGGCTAAAAGAGTTTATAGGAGTTGTCGCATTTCATTATCTCATAAAGTCACTTTGGATGATTTAGTAGAATTAGATATGTTGGACTTTGATGTCATATTGGGGATGGATTGGTTGCATGTTTGTTTTGCATCTATTGATTGTAGAACTCGGGTAGTTAAGTTTCAATTTCCAAATGAACCTACTTTGGAGTGGAATGGGGGAAATTCGAGTCCTATAGGTCGTTTTGTTTCATGTCTAAAAGCTAGAAAAATGATCTCAAAGGGGTACATGTATCACATTGTTAGGGTTATGGATGTTGAGTCCGAGACTCCTTCTTTGGAGTCGGTGCCCGTAGTGAGTGAGTATCCGGAAGTCTTCCTCGATGACTTTCTCGATATTCTTCTCGAACGGGAAATAAACTTCGGCATTGATCTTTTGTCGGATACACAACCCATATCCATTCTCCTTTACCGGATGGCTCCGGCCATATTAAAGGAATTGAAGGAACAACTCAAGGACTTGTTAGAAAATGGTTTTATTCAACCAAGCATATCTCTATGGGGTGCTCCGGTATTGTTCGTAAAGAAGAAAGATGGGTCCCTTAGGATGTGTATTGATTACCGCCAATTGAACAAAGTCATAATAAAGAATAAGTATCCACTTCCTAGGATTGACGATTTGTTTGATCAACTCTAAGGGGCTAACTTTTTCTCCAAAATAGATCTTCATTCGGGTTACCATCAACTAAGGGTAAGAGGATGTGATATTCCTAAGATGACCTTTAGGACCCGGTACGGTCACTACGAATTTGTGGTTATGTCTTTTGGGTTAACAAATGCCTCGGCGACATTCATGGACCTAATGAATAGAGTGTTTAGGCAATATCTTGATTCGTCTGTGATCATTTTTATTGACGATATCTTGATCTATTCGAAGAGTGAGGGTGAACATATGGACCATTTGAGGATTGTATTGCAAGTCCTTAAGGACCACTAATTATATGCAAAGTTTAGTAAGTGTGAGTTTTGGCTAAGATCAATTGCTTTCCTTGGTCATATTGTGTCGAGTATGGGTATTGAGGTAGATCCTAAGTAGACGGAGGCGGTCGAGAATTGGCCTAGACCTCTAACTCCTACGATAGTAAAAGCTTTTTGGGTTTGGCCAACTACTATAGAAGGTTTGCTGAGAGATTTTCCTCCATTGCTTCTCCATTAACGACTTTAACTCAAAAGAAAGCTAAATTTATGTGGTCGGAGGCTTGTGAGAAAAGCTTCCAAGAATTGAAAGATAGACTTACTTCCGCTCTGGTGTTGACCTTACCGAAAAGTACCGATGGGTTTGTGGTATATTGTGACGCTTCTCGAGTGGGTTTGGGATGTGTCCTTATGCAAAGGGGTAAAGTGATTGCCTATGCTTCGAGGAAACTCAAGGTACATGAGAAGAATTATCCGACTCATGACCTTGAATTAGCAGCGGTTGTGTTTGCTTTGAAAATATGGAGACATTACTTATATGGGGTCCATGTAGATGTGTTTACCGACCACAAGAGTCTTCAATATGTGTTTAGCCAAAAAAACTTGAATCTCCGACAAAGAAGGTGGTTAGAGCTTTTGAAAAATTATGACATGAGTGTCCTTTACCACCCCGGCAAAGCTAATGTAGTTGCGGATGCCCTAAGTAAATTGTCCATGGGTAGTGTGGCTCATGCAGAAGATGAGAAGAAGGAATTGGTTCGTGATGTGCATATGTTGGCCCGGTTAGGTGTCCAACTAGTGGATTCCACCAAGGGTGGAATTATGGTCCATCATAGTTCCGAATCGTCCTTTGTGGTTGATGTGAAGTCTAAACAACACCTTGACCCTATATTGATGGAGTTGAAAGAATCGGTTCTCAACAAGTCTGTTGAGGCTTTCTCCCAAAGGGGGATGGGCTGCTTAGGTACCAAGGTAGATTATGTGTTCCGGATGTTGATGGCTTAAGAGAGCAAATTTTAGAAGAGGCTCATGGTTCACGATATTCTATTCATCCGGAGCCACCAAGATGTACCGTGATTTACGGGAAGTCTATTGGTGGAATGGCATGAAAAAAGATATAGCGGGTTTTGTGGCCAAATGTTCAAATTGTCAACAAGTTAAGGCCGAACATAAAAAACCGAAGGTTTGTCCCAATATATAGATATTCCCACTTGGAAGTGGGAGGATGTGAATATGGACTTTGTGGTGGGTTTGCCTCGTACTCGAAGGCAACATGATTCTATTCGGATCATTGTTGATAGGATGACTAAATCAGCCCACTTTATTCCGATCAAGATTTCATTTTCGGCGGAAGACTATGCCAAGTTATACATTAATGAGATAGTGAAGTTGCATGGGGTTCCCTTATCTATCATATCGGATCGGGGTGCCTAATTTACCTCACACTTTTGGAAGACATTCCAAAAAGTGCTTGGTACCAATGTTAAACTTAGTACCTCTTTCAACCCTCAAATGGATGGTCAAGCGGAAATGATCATTCAAACCTTAGAGGACATGTTGAGAGCATGTGTGATTGGTTTCAAGGGTAGTTGGGATGACCATCTCCCATTGATTGAGTTTGCCTACAACAATAATTACCACTTTAGCATTGCCATGGCTCCATTCGAAGCACTTTATGGGAGGAGCTGTAGATCTCCGGTTGGGTGGTTTGAGGTAGGTGAATTTGCTCTAATTGGTCCCGAACTAGTTTATGAGGCCATTGAAAAAGTTTGACTTATTAGAGAAAGGTTGAAGATGGATCATAGTCAGCAAAAATCCTACGCCGATAATAGAAAGAGGGATCTAGAGTTTGAAATTGGTGATTGGGTCTACTTGAAAATCTCACCTATGAAGGGTGTCAAGAGGTTTGGTAAAAAGGGGAAGCTTAGTCCCCGGTATGTGGGCCCATACCAAATCTTGAAACGTGTTGGGAAAGTTGTATATGAATTAGACTTGCCAAATGAGTTGGCTCCGGTTCACCCGGTGTTTCATGTTTCTATGCTCAAGAAGTGCATTGGTGATCCGGTATCCATCCTTCCATTAGAGGGTTTAGGAGTTGATGAGAACCTCTTTTATGAAGAAGTCCCGGTTGAGATTTTAGACCGGCAAGTGAAGAGGTTTAGAAATAAGGAAGTAGCCTCCGTCAAGGTTTTATGGAGGAATCACTTAGTTCAGGGTGCTACATGGGAGGTTGAGGTCGATATGAAGTCCCGTTATCCTCATCATTTTCCTTTTACACCTATTCAAACTTGAGGTAAGTAATTCCTCTTGAGTTTTAGTGTTTTGGGAGTCATGTGTATTGTACGAGTTTCCCATGATTCCCTTATGTTGTGCATGTTCTTGTGAGAATTCATGTTTAGTATAAATTGAGTTTTCATGGATTATAGGTTCCTCATGTTGATTTGCATTTTGGTATGATTATTGCATATTTGATTTCATGAGGTGAAATGATGAACATGCTTAGTTATGTTTTGATGAAATGATATGTTGGCCATATTGTTGTGTTGAGCTTGTTTAAGTTGGAGAAGGTAGTTCCTCCCATGTTTATGTGAATTGGCGAGTTTTGTGTATATTGGGTTGGTAGATATAGTTCCTACCTCCTTGAGTTGCATTGACTTTGTCTTGTGAAATGGAGTTGAAGTTTCCTCCTTTTGAATAATGCATAAGCTGAATAGTGCATTTGGAAGTTTTGAACATTTTGATGTTTCATGCATAATGGGCTGTTATTCTAATGTTTCTAACTTAGTTAGGTGCCTAGATCACCATTCGGGGACGAATGTTCCCAATGGAGGGATAATGTAACACCCCGAAAATCTAATCACCCAAGCTAGAGCCTAACATGTAGTCTAGTGCCCTAAAAAGGGTTAACGTCAAGATAAAAGTTGTAAAATAACTTCCCTAACTTAGTACTAAGGTCCTAGTGCCTAAACGTCAAGGCATGGCCCCCCAAGGACCCCTTAAGGGTCCTTGAGGAGAACCCAAGATAAGACCCCAAAGTCGTCAAAAACAACACCTAACCACGATTGGGCACCTACGAGTCGTGGGTGGACCCACGCTCTGTGTTGGGGAGTCGTGGGTCGAGACTTAGTCTCCCCAATCTTTCCCACATTTTCCCCCTCTCTGAACCTTTTGACGGATGAACAACACGGGGAGTGACCCTATCCACGGTCCGTGGATGGGGGTTCGTAGGTCACACCTGAAGCTGCCCCAAAAATTCGGCCAAGGCTTAGTCAAAGCCATAAATTCCAAAACGTGTTATATTAGTGTGGGGTCATTTTAATTCATTATTTAAGACTTATATAAGTATATCCAAGTTATTAACCAACTCTTTTAACACCTCACAACGCACAAACTCAAACTCAACCAACTTCCCTCCCAAAATATTCTCTCTCTAAGACTCCATTGTAGAACAAGGTCAAGGTTAAGCTAGGGGTTCAAGAACAAGCCTTTCTTCCTCAATTTTGTGTGGAAATCTCCCTAAGGTATGGATTCTCTTCATTCTTGGGTATCTATCCCCCAAGAAGTCCCTTCAAAGTATGTTTTAAGACTTCCAAAACCTTAGGGTTTTCATCTAGTCATGGGTCTTCTTCCAAAACGATTTCAAATGTTTAATTATGGTTTATTATGATGAATTATGATGATTTATGGTTGGATTAATGGAGTATTGTTGGGTTTTGATGAAAATTTCCCTTAGACCCATGATTTCCCCTTCTTCCTAAATTGTGAACTATGTATGGCTTGATTGATGATGAGAACTTGACAGTTGATTATGTTTATTAAGTTGTTGAATCATAAAATTCCCCTATCTAGTGTTGTAATTCTAGAAGTTAGGGTTGATCTTGATTCATGGCCTTGAAAGTCAATTTGTTAGGGTTTATACAGGTTTATACCTAAAAAGTATTTTCTAATCTCTAACAAAAAATAAAAGGTATTTTCTGAAATTAATTTTTATTTACCAATCAAACATTAAAAAATATTTTTTATTCACCAATCAAACATGAGATAATAAGTTAGAAATACACTTGTTTTCTAGGAAAATATTTTCCATGGAAAACATTTTCCATGAAAAACTGTCACGACCCAAGGCTAGCCCCTAGATGCGACACGGCGTACTCGACTCCGAAAGGGTTTCATACAAGCCTCATAGCATTCTTGAACATAAGATCATAGGAAAATAAGGCGGAATTTAAAACTTTCATTACAATCAAAATCATTTTTCATAAAAGCAAGTGGAAGACTTTCTATACTATGTCTCAAACCATCTACAATACTTTGAATAAACTTTGGGACTAAGCCCATACAAAAGCTCTAAACATAATAAAAGACATAAGGGAACTAGTAGGTTTGTCCTCGAACTATGAGGACTCACCATATCTTCAACTCCATGCTCCTTAGAAACCTATCTTCCAAGTATAGGACATCACATCTCCAAACCCTACACTTTGGTAAAAATGGAGAAATATGGGTTAGCACATAAAGTACTTAGTATGATAGCCATGCAAAAATCATGCTTAAAACAAACATTTTCTTTGGAAATCATGCTTTATGCCATTTTGAGAAAACTTCATGAACATGAGTATAAGAGGCATAATATTCAAACACAACCAACATACAAGTCATTTCTTCACATTAGAACATAATCAACATATAAACCATTACATTCATATTAGGCCTTCACCTCAAGTAACCCTCAAGCTATATTTTGTGCAATGTATGAATAGCGTCTCATACCACCATTCACACTAAAGTACCATATTAAGGTCACCAAAAGTGAACTTACTATTCATCCTTTCCATCTTCATACAATACTTATACATAAGAGACATAGACATTACATAAGTCATATCAACACATTAGGACCAACATCTAGGACAACCCTAAATCATACTTGTGCAATGTATGAGTAGCATCCCATACTACTACTCACACTAAGTATTCCTTTGAAGCCACCATAGACAAGGCACATTCATATTCAATAATTCATGACAAATAAGTAACTCATAATACATTCCAAGTAAAGCATGCATCATTACATTAAGCATTTAAGTCAACATTCTTCATTATCTTCCTTTTGAGAACATTCATTCATTAGTCATTAAGACATTAGAGAACTCACCATATCCCTCTCAAAGCCTACTCGTGCAATGCATGGATGTCATCCTATACTACCACCCACACTTCATAGAACTTCTTAAGAAACCATAGTGCAGATCTCACATGATGGGAATAGGCATTAACCGACATAGACCATGAGAGCAAATCATGGAATCCGGTGTCATATATCCCCACACCGTAAAGAGGTGGTCTACTTGCCTAAGGTAGAACCGGTAATATTTTAGCTTTGATGGAATCCACTAGCTAATATCATATGTGGGCATATAGTTATTAGATAGGAAGATGTTCATTGGAATCCGTCTTAACATGGGGAGAGTTTCTATCTTACCATATCCTCTTAGTGCTTAGCCCCCATTCCCATATAGTAGTTCATTCACATTAACATTATTGTACTTGAGAGGGCCACCAACATTAGGCCTACCGACCCAAAGTACATTACACAAGAAAGGGCCACCATCGTTAGGTCTACCAATTCAAGGTACATTAAGGATAGCTCATTGAATTTCCAAGAAGGGTGCCATCAACATTGGGTCTACCGATACAAGGTTCATCATTTCACACATGAAAGGGGTACCAACACTAGGTCTACCAATTCAAGATTTATCATCAACATTCATGGAAGGGTGCCATAAGTCTACCAATCCCAAAGTTCATTAACATCATTTATGGAAGGTTGTCATAAGCCTACCGATCCCAAGGTTCATTATTAACATGCATGGAAGGGTGCCATTAGCATACCGATCCAAGATACATTATTAGAATAGGTCATAGAACTCATCATGCAAGGGCTACCAACATTGGTCTACCGATTCATGTTCATTAAGTCAAGATACATTTATTATACAAAAAGATGATGCCTAAGCCTACCAATTCAAGACATGATATTACATTCAAGGTCATATTCATCAATACAGTAAAAGGATGCCTTAGGCCTACCAATTCAAGATATAACTTCACATTTAGAAGCCCTTCACATTCTATCATCATCTTTCATGAGTGTTAATTGAGAACATACTTTCAATAATAACACGATTACATTCTAAGCATAATCATAATGCTTTCATTGAGATCACACACATATACTTCACATCATGTTCATACATAGATTCTTCATGAAATTGCCTTCCAAGGCCATACATCAATCACAACCGAAACATCTAAGATACTTCAATAGATAAGGGAATTAACATGATTCATTAACTAATTCAATATAAACATAAACAATTCAACATACTTTCATGATCAATCAATTCCCAATCACAAATCACAACTTCGGATTTTGGGGGAAAACATGGTTTCGTAGAAGAAATCATCTTAATTGACCATTAAAACATCAACTAAACCATGATTCATCACTTAAATTCCTTTTGAAAATGTTTGGAATTGAACTGATGCATAGATTGAAAACTAGGGTTTTTGGGGAAACTTGGAGACTTGAAATCAACTTTGAAATTGGCTCCTTGAAGAAACTAAGTCAAGGATGAAGACTACCATACCTTTTGTAAGAATCTCCAAGAAATTTGAGGAAGAAACACCTTGAATCCACAAATTCTTTTTTGGGAACTTCTAGAGAGAGAATTTTTTGAGATGAAGAACTCTTTTGATTTGATTTGGGGAAATAAGGAGTAAATGACTTGTTTTAGGACTTAAAAATATATATACTAGTGATATAAAACAATTAAAAACAACCCCACACATTAATTAATTAAAACAAAATTACTTAAAAGACCTCAACTAAGGCAACCCCGTCAGGGACCATGCCCACTTTGAAGGGTCGTGAGGGGCACCATGGTTCGTGGTCCCTTGACCAGTGTGCCTCTCCACCTTGCCAAGCCCTCAGGGTCCTAAGGGAAGACCACAAGACCTCCCACGATCCATGGTCAAGACCACGAGTCATGGTGATGGTGATGGTCATAGAGGCAGTAGCTTTGCCAAGTTGCCTTACTTCCTATGTAACCAAGTCATCTTCACGACCACTTATACAGACCGTCTATGGCACCACGGCTCGTGGTGGTTTTCGTGGTCTTTGGGGGCAGTAGCTCCCTCAACTTTTGCTCAACTCCCACCTAGATAAGGCAACCCCACGAGTTTAACCCTCACGTTTAGGCTTTAGTTTAACGTATGATTTTCCGAGTCGTTACAAAAACATTTTCCTTCATACCAAACAGACCCTAAATATAAATTTCATCCCACCCTTGCTTGATTTTATATCCCCTTTTTAAAAAAGAGTCTACATTAACACCAAGCGCACTGTAATAGGATGACAGTCTTTCTTTAAGCTCTAGGTTCATCAATAAATTTCCTCAATAACAATAAATTAGCAAAAGAATGTACTATAATTTTTATTTTATCATATAAAAAAACTACATCACCATATCAGGTTTTTGATTTTCCAAATCTCTATTAAAGAAACTATGATAATTGAACAAAGAAATCAAGAAGAAGCGACTACAGAGCTGTAGAAAGTTTTGAATGAATAACAACGTGTTGAGAGTAGTTTTATGGTTCAAGAATAGTAAATTGAAGTTGAAACTAATTTTTGGTTGTTCATTTAAAGGGTTTAAGAACCCCAAAAGGCAAAAATTAAAAAGAGACGGAAAAAATTCTTTTTTTGACAAAAACTAAAAGATGAATACATCTAAAATGTAATTCGTCATGAAGATGAAGAGTATTAAGAAGTTCTTTATAATAAAGAGTAAGAGACCATTCTTGAGAGGTGTACTTGCGATTAAAAGTAAGAAATTAGAAAAAACAGTGTATGGATGCTTCTAGATATATGTCATTGTCTTTGTTATAGTAGATCTTTTTCTAACCACGCAAAATTATTATTCTACCCTTAATCATCTCAACTTGACTTTATATAAAGTAGAAACATAACAAAGTTTTTTCGTTTCATTTCTTCATAGCTTTTCAAATCTATTTTCAGCTCATCGTTTTAATCTTTTCTTCCCCTTAATGTTTAAGCACGATCATATAAAATTAAGATCTAAGAGGATCCAGAAATTAAGTAATTAAATGAATATAAAGGCAAATATAAGTAGAATTATGTGAACATGAACATAACTAAAATTATAATTTATTGTAAAGATGAAGAGAATCGAAAAAAAATAATACTTTGTAAGTCACAAGGAAATAAATTTTAATGAGAAAATAAAAATTCAAGGAGATTAGATATACCCAAACAAGCTTTAATCTGATTAACCTAAGCTTTAGTTTGATCTTTACTTCAATAATAATGAGAAGTGAATTTAGTGTAAGATTTTTTTCGTTTTCACAACCTTTCTTCTTCTATGAAAAATTCGACATTCTTCCCCCTTTTAGTTTATTGAAAGTATTAAATTCAAAAATTGTCGTATATAGGGAAAATTTATTTGTTCCCATGCATGTAAGTAAATTTACACTATCATATTGTGGATTTAATTTTTTTATTTGCAGCTGGATCCTAATATTGAATACTAACAAATGCAGATTCATAGACAATTCTCAAGTTTTGCACATATCTATGAGTGAAAGTTATAAAATTAAGTTAATTTTTTTAACAGACTATGCATTCACTGTATTCCTTTAGAGATAAAGAAAGGAGATATTGCATGTTTTGAACCATGTAAATACGAAAATTTTAAATTTTTGATGCAAAACAAATACTTCCCTTTCATTAACTGTATGGAAGATATGGTGCTGTCAAGTTTTGTATACAAAAGGAAGTATCCCCTATGAAAAATATATTTGCAAAGGTGAATTTAGAAGCAAAGTCAGCTACTGATTACTTACAAAGTGTGCGTGGAAAAGAGGTAAGCTTTTCTTTATTGATTGAATCCTCATCTAAATTTCCGTCCTATTTTTATTATCTGTGTATATTTTTTAATCGTTTCATTTGGTATAATGTTGTATCTTCTCTGAAGTTAATTTTTACGTTTCACGATTGTCAATAATGCACTTACAACTTATTGCTCATTCACATATAAATTAAAAATTAGATGAAAAGTTCAAATATAATGCTAGACTGATAAAAACTGAAATAATCGAACAACCATTATAAAAAAAAAAGAGCTAAAAACAACCAAGTTGAATAGAAGAAGACAAAACAAACAACTGAACAGAAGATCAAAATGAACAATGTCCAACTGTAAACCTATTGCCAAAATCAACGAATTTGCAAATAAACATATTTAAAACTGATCAATATTGTAGCACTTAGATATCATGAAACATATTGCTCATCTTAAATATCAGTACAATAGTTACAAATACTTTAATTATACCTTATAAGACCGACCATCACGTGTAAACAACCAATTAAATTACGGAATGCAAAAATCATTATAAACAACATTTACTATTAGGATCCAAACACAAACAAATAAAAAAAATCAGAACTTTTAACTATTCTATAGGTTAGAGTACATTTTGAAAATGAAAAAGAAGATGAAGTTAGAAGAATTTATAAAGAACTTATCTGAATTTAGAAGAATTCAAAAAATAGACCAAGCTCAAAACAACAACTTAATAAGCAAGAAGATCAAGTCTTTGTGAAAAAATGAAACTTAAAAGTCTATTTAAATATTAATGTGTTGTAAAGTAAATGTCCACATTAATATGTTATGGGTTGTAAGATAAATATACACACATATTAAGTGTTGTATACTAGTTAACCATATTATATACTTGGTGCCCAAAGTATATAAATGACAAATAAATATCCATGTATCACATTTGGTGCCCAAGTATATACTTTTGATAAAAATGATCTTGGAAGATTCAAAAGCTTCAAAACACTAAAACTCGCACAAAACAAAACGAATGATCAGATGATCGATTTGTCAATCCCATCAAGTTATAAATGACTTGGGGTCGCTATAGGTACGCTCTAAACGACGAACATGAGGCATAAACACAAAAATGGCCTGGAGGTCATTATAATATCCACAACTAAAAAGGACTTTCATTCATGAAACTAAAATTCAAGAAGTACCCGAAGGCTAAGGGCATCTCCAACCTTATACTATATTTTACTCTCTAAATATAGATGTCACGACCCAGACTGTAGTCATTGGCACCCACACTAACCCTCAGGTGGGAGAACATTACTACAACCCAACCAAGCAATTAACAAAAAACTAGGTATTTAAAGATACAGAAGCAGGTTTAAATGACTGATGAAATATAGAGTTTCCATAAACTCCGAAGATTCAATAAAACAATTAAATAAACTATTGCGGAAAACAATTCCTAGAACCTGAAAGTCATTGTACCAAAACTCTGTAAACCAACAAATTTAAGAAAAGGGGGTGCAACCCCTAAACTAACATAATCATAGTCTAACTAAAACAGTATGAGTCCGAAAAGAGTGGACTAAACAAGGAAGGATCCATGGCAGCCTAGAAGAGCTGGCTCACCCTTGAATCTGGTCTTCGATCAATGATCCCCTAGCTGAAGTCTATCAGTAGCCGTCTGAAGATGTCCTGTACTCAACAAAGAACGAGCAAGTGCAGTATCAGTACACAACCACAGTGTACTGGTAGGATCACACGACCGCCCCAGTAAGTGAAACATAGGCAAGCAATTACAACACAGTAAACACACATATACAGAATACACAGATCAATTATCATTTCAAGAGCAACATACAGTTCCCAATATCAACGACAATTAGACATGAATGTAAAATCACAGTGGTCCTCTCATGGAACCCACACCCAAACTATTAGTCTGTCGGAACGTGACACCCGATCCAATATATGTGTCGAAACGTGACACACAATCCAATATATGTGTCAAAAGGAGAAACCTGATCTAGTTAGCACAACCACAATCACAATCACACCCATAATGGACAATGCTCATAGTCATACAATCAAGTAATGGGTTCATGGCATGTAATTATTCATATACATATACTCATTTGCATTAGATTCAGTTTACATTACTTATTCTCATACATGGATGCATACCACGAAACAATTCACCGGCATATATCACACAAACAGGAAATCAAACCATCACCTACTTCGAAACCAAGCTTGAATCCTCCTAAGAAACTTGAGCCTTCCCTTTCCGGATTCTTTCAGCTTGATCTTGGTCTATAAACGAGTAATTTACGCAACGATCAATAAACAAGGTCTAAATTACTCGGAAAATAACACAATAATTAACCCAAGGCCAAACCCAAATCCTAATGTTCAAGTAGGGCTTTTCCCACCATCACTTCAGTCCAAAACCCTCCCCCAATGATAATTACCCAAGAATCTAAGTTCTACGAATCAAAAAATGGATTAGAGGAGTAATAATCTTACCTTTTGCGCTAGAAATCGTGGGAATCTATCAAGAAATATCCCTGGGTCGTCTCTTAGCTCTCAAGAACGAAGGTTTGTAGAAAATAACGATTTTGGGGTTTTTCCCCGACATAAGTCGTGTCTGTTCCGCCGCAGCTGGACCCAACCCGGCACAACAGCCCCTCCCTGGCGGAACTTACCCCGCCCCGACGGCTTGCACGGAGACATAAATTCAGAATTTGAGTTCCAAGCTCCCATTTCGCAACACACCTTCAACCCTTGACGTTCGGAAACTACCCTTTCACGTCAAGATCAGTTTCGAGAGTTCTACTAGCCAGAATTCGATTCCGTAAAGCCGTACATGCTCCTTAACGTCTTAGCTATCCACTCATGTGATCAAATTCATAGTTAAATCTCCCATTCATTACCAGATTTCCCTAGACCTCACCTGACTGAGATTTCATCCAAATTTGGACTAGGCTACAATTTTCCAAGTCACTACTCAAAAGTTTTCTGGCCCAAATTATTTTCCCATTGGCTTTTCTATAACGATGGGAACAGGTCGTTACAATAGATATGAATTTACCCATCACACTTCCCCAAGTGATAAAATAGGAAAAACTGGCTAAGGTAAGAGTAGAGTAGTACCTGAATCGTCGAACAACTGGGGATACTTGTCTCGTATGTCCTTTTTGGTTTCCCAAGTATTTTCCTCAATGGGATGATGCTTCTATTGAACATTTATGAACTTAATTTCCTTGGTCCTCAGCTTTCGGACATCACGATCAAGAATTGTAATCGGTTTCTCCTCATACTGAAGGTCCTTGTCTAACAAAACTGAGTCCCATTTTATAATGTAATCCCCGTCCCCATGATAATTCTTCAACATGGACACATGAAACACTGGATGAACTCCAGATAAGCTAGGGGGTAAGGCCAATCTATAAGCCATTGGCCCTACACAATAAAGGATCTCAAATGGTCTAATGTATCGAGGACTAAGCATGCCCTTCTTGCCAAATCTCATCACCCCTTTTATAGGTGACACTTTAAAAAGAACTTTCTCACCCGTCTGAAATGTCATGTCCCTTACCTTACGATCTGCATACTTTTTCTGTCGACTCTGGGCTGCTAGAAGTTTTGCTTGGGTGCTTCTCACTTTATCCTGGGAATCTTTCACCAAATCAACCTCCAAAGGTTTTACGTCTCCAGCCTCAAACCACCCTATGGGTGATCTACATCCCCTTCCATAAAGTGCCTCGAACGGTGCCATGTCAATGCTGGAATGGTAACTGTTATTATAGGAGAACTCACACAAAGGTAGGAACTTATCCCAATTCCCTCCAAAGTCAATCACACATGCCCTCAGCATGTCCTCTAACACTTGAATAGTCCTCTCTGACTGCCCTTCCGTCGGTGGATAGAAGGCTATGCTAAAAGTTAGTTGAGTGCCCAACTCCTCATGCAATTTTCCCCAAAATTTGAATGTGAACTGCGTACCACGATCTGAGATGATAGAAAGAGGCACCCCATGTAGCCTTACTATCTCATTCACATAAATCTTAGCTAACTGTTGCGTATTATAGTCTAGTGTGACTGGAATGAACTGGGCTGACTTAGTCAATCTATCAACTACCACCCAAATGGAATCAAACTTCCCCAAGGTCATGGGAAGACCACCACGAAATCCATAGCTATCCTTTCCCACTTCCATTCGGGAATTGACATTCGCTTAAGAAAACCTGCCTACCTTTGGTGTTCAACTTTACTTGCTGACAGTTTTGACACTTAGCCACAAACTCAACTATGTCTTTCTTCGTGCCAAGCCACCAATAAAGTCGTTTCAAATCTCAATACATCTTGGTCACATCGGATGAATGGAATACCGCAAACCATGGGATTCTGTCAACATCTTCTGAATCAAGTCATCCACTTGGGGAACACAAATTTTTCCCTTAAAACTGAGCACACCCCTGTATAAAATCCCAAGGCAAACTGAACTGACATATAGGAATAAGTAGATCCCGGATCAAACAAAACAGTAGCCATCTGGTCATAGACAATAATAGTACCTGTGATTACTGCGTCAGAAGACTCTGTCTCGCTCTTGCTCGGAAAGGCATAACACTGAGACCTGTCATCTTCACGCACAACCTCCTTGCCTGGCTGTATAACTCCTCTACCTGCATTACCATTTCCCCGGCCTTCACCGTCTCACTGATTCCCCCCTCGACCACCTTGTGGACGTCCTCTGCCATTATTACCATTGCACGTGGGTACCACTGCTCTAGTCAGTTGTCGCGCGGGGTAAAACATGCGTGGGTGGGGACAATCTCTCCTCATATGCCCAGGTTCTCCACAATTATAACAAGTGCGGTCAAAAGACAGCCTGTTGCCCGTCGAAGGTGGGGCTCCCTGGCTATCATGAATAAAATTTTGTTGTGGAGTTCTCGAGTAACTACCTGTAGAAGCGGGCAAGACTGACTGAATTGACGGGGCTGGAAGTATCGGCCTACCTAAACCTCTGGAGTAGGAACCATGGAAGTTACATGTGTTTTTGGGCTTCTTAGCCAAGGCCTTGACTTGCCCATCACGTCGAACTCCTTCCACTTTCTTCACAAAATTTATCACCTCGTTAAAACTTTTCCATATAGAGGTCATGTGAACAAACAATACCTGTAGTTCGGGGTTCAGCCCCCTAAAGAATGGACGAATCCTCTCGTCCTCAGTAGTCACCAATTGTGTAGCATATCTAGACAAAACATGGAACTTAGCCTCATAAGCAGCTACAGACATACCACCCTGCTCCAAAGCGATGAACTCATCCTTCTTGCGATCCCTCAAAGTCCAGGGAATATACTTTTCCAGAAACAAAGCATTGAACTACATCCAAGTGAGTGGGGGAAAGACTGACGATCTGTATTCCACATAGGCTCTCCACCACTGCTTTGCTTCACCCTGAAGCTGGAAGGTTACGAACTATACTCCATGCTGATGTACAATACCCAACTTATGAAGCCTCTCATAACAATCCAAAATGAACTCATAGGCGTCCTCACTCTCAGAACCATTGAACACAGGTGACTTCAACTTCAAAAACTTAGTCAACATCTTATGCTCATTACCAGTCATCACGGGACCTAGTAGGGGACGGAAGAAGGCATCAGTGCCTAAGTCTCCACCCACCTTGGGAACAGTAACAAAAATGGGTAGATTCATCCTAGATATGCTAAGCTAGGAGTATTTCATCTATGGTTTGCAGATGACTTGTTATTATTTGCCAGGGGTGATCTCAAATCAGTTACAACAATGCTTGAATCCTTCCAATTGTTCTCTAAAGCTTCAGGTTTACAAGCAAATATGAGTAAATGTTCAATCTACTTTGGAGGAGTTTCCAGCATAGAAAGTGCGAAGATCATCCAGTATACAGGATTTACTGCAGGCCAACTCCCATTTAAATATCTAGGTATTCCCTTCTCCACTAAAAAACTTTCATTGATGCAATGGTCTCCCCTAATAGAGAAAATAGTCGCAAAGATTTCATCTTGGACTACAAGAAAGCTATCTCATGCTGGCCGAACACAATTAATCCAAACAGTTCTATTTGGTATTCAATCATATTGGTCCCAGCTCTTCATTATCCCAGCAAAGGTCTTAAAGCTTATTGATTCCCACTGCAGAAGCTTTCTATGGTCAGGAGCAAATGTCATTACGAAAAAATCCCTAGTTGCTTGGGAAAGAATTTGTGCACCAAAATCCATGGGAGGTTTAAATCTCATTAACATTCGAATGTGGAACAAAGCTGCTATTGCAAAAACTACTTGGGACCTAGCTCATAAACAAGACAAGCTAGGGATTAGATGGATCCATACATACTATATCAAGGCCAATATAATAGAGTCAGCTCCAATTCCGGCACAAACATCATGGATGATCAGGAAAATAATTGCAGCAAGAAATACTCTGGAACATACTCAGACAATGCACCTAAGAACAATTAGTATTAAAGCTATTTACCAGAAGCTGCTGGGGGACAATCTGAGAGTAAACTGGAAATGTTTAATGTTTACTAACAATGCAAGACCGAGGGCTAGATTTACTATGTGGCTCCAACTCCAGAACAGACTGCAATAACTAACAGATTACAAGCTTGGGGGATGGATGTGGATCAAAGCTGCAAGCTATGCAAACAACAGCTGGAATCCAGGGATCATATATATGTTCAATGCTTGTTCATTCAACAGGTGTGGGGAAGAATCATGAATTGGCTAACATGGCAATGGAACAGTACAACAACTTGGGATGATCACCTAACTCGGTGTATCATACGGGCAAAAGGGAAATCACTAAATGCACAAATCTTCAAAATGGTTTATGCAGAACTAGTATATGGGATATGGATTGAAAGAAACAGAAAAATCTTTGAAAACAAGGGATGACAAAGTGAAGAAATTGCAAAGGAGATAGCCTTCACCTGTAATGTGAGAGCACCACTGAGGATCAAGGCCAAGCTACAACAACTCTTATTTTGATGTTTTATGTTGATAGATAGCTTCTAAGAGTTTTGTTAAAATTCTTTGTTTTAAGATAGCAATATGTGTATGTATTGCTATGGCTCTGTAAAGACTTGCTTTTGGTGATTAATGGAAATTTAGTTACCAAAAAAAAAAAAAAACATGGCCAGCCGCCAAATATGGCAACTAGCCCATTTTTTTTCAAACAAAATAGCCGAGCGGCTACATTTGGTTAAGAACAAGGCCGGTTGACCATTTTAAGTTTAAAAAACAGTGGGCTACTTTTTGTGTAATTAATCTTTTTCAATGGACATTTTGCATAATTTTTTATTTTTGAAATATTCAAAATAGCCTTAACGTATTAGAAATGGTTCATAAATATCATCATTTCATCTATTTGGTCAAAAATGCCTTTAATATTTAGAAATGATTTAAAAATGTCTCACCTCTACATACTGGGTCAAAATGCATTTAACATATAGAAATAGTTCAAAAATGCACTCCTTCTACCTATTGGTTCAAATATACCCATAATAGGTTCAATTTTGTCCCCCTTCTACCTAAAAATGTCTTTATCAACTATTAAATACTAATTAATATGCTCACATTTTGTGCGATCTTAATATATTTTATTAATAAATATGACCTTTTTATAATGTCAAAATATTTCTTAAATTTTTTTTAGCCTTCAAATTTGAACAAATTAAAAGTCAACCTTGTAGACACATAAATTGTATTGGATCAAATTCATACAAAATTTGAATTAAATCCATGTTCATTTGGGCTGAATGATTAATTTGGGCTTTACAAATAAATAAGTTCATCTTATTAAATTCAAATCCAAGGTCCATTTCATCTTGAAGCCCAAAACTCATGTCATGTGTCACAGTGACTAGGCATCCAAGACCAACAAGGTGACGCCACGTGTCCAAATGAGGTGGTAGTCTCAATCAAGAACAAGAACCAATCACAACATGTCAAGTGTCAAAATGACATCCTTTGGCCAATCATATGCAACCTTGTCCACCCCCCACAACTATAAATATGGGATGGACATAACATTCTAGGGGATCAAGAAAATTCTTCAACAAGTATTCTGCAAGGATTGGAGAAAGTTACAACACCAACTACGCAGCTCTTTGAAGGAGTGATCAACGGAGTTCTTCTCGGAGATCGACTTGAAACGACAAACTGCTTCCTGACGTTCCTGTAGATCAAACACATCTCAAGGAGGTCTACATCATCCTGCATTTGAGAACTACGCTACTGATAGCCCTCAAATCACGGAGAAACTTAGGAGAGAAGAATCAAGATAACAACATAATTGTACTCACAACGATTCATCAATAAAAATAACATTTTGTTTTATTCATTTTGCTTGCAGTCAATTTTCAGCGCTTAAGGAAATTTGTTGCAAACAAACCTTTTAATTTATTTTTACTTCTATTAATTAGCATCTTAGTTATATATTGTTTCCCATTATCTAACAATTTTTGTCTTTTAAAACTACTGAGATTTTTGTATAAATTATGTTAAGTGATACCATATTTACACTTGGAAAAAAATTCAACAAAAAATATCTTTTTATAGGCATACATAATGAAATTCTTCTTTCATGACTAAGACAATGTTTTTTTATACAACATACACTCGGATTAATTAACATGATAGTTCATATATTTTTTAAAGCAAATACTTCTACAAGTAAGACAAACATTTAGATAAACAAGCAAGAATTTCCAAAAAAAAAAAACAAATACAAATCAAAAGAAAACTGAATAATTGTCAAAGACAATAAAAATAAATTATTGACATATATAATTAGAATTAGAAAATATTTTCAGGTCATTTTTAATATGTTAAAGGGAACTTTTATATAATAGGTAGACCGAAGGACAAATTTGAACCATTTTTAAAAGGTTAAGGACATTTTTAATCCAATAAGTGGAAGAAAAATATTTTTGGGTAATTTCTAATATGTTCAGAGCATTTTTTACCCAATAGGTGAAAGAAAGACATTTATGAGCGTTAAGGGTGTTTGTTATCTTGCAAGACTTGCATTAACAACATTAATTCGTATATAATATATAACTTTTTCAACCACAACAACAACATATGATCAGCAATGTAATTCCACACATAGTTTTCTCATGATGAGAGAATGGAGGCTGTCTCCAATCATACAATTTATTACATAAGTAAAAGAGGTAGACATAATCCATGGAGTTTTCTACCATGCTTAGTTGGGGCGGAGGATATTAAGGAGAGACTGAGCGAATGTTGGGCAGCATCTGTTGACGCAACAATCCTCATAGAGTGGCCTAACATCACAGTAAGAGCAGCTGTTCCAGCAATACTCAGAGCAAGATTCTGCGTTTGCACTGTAAAAACAGACTGTCATGAATACTAGCATCATCATCAATATTACAACCAACACATTGTTATTTTGCTTCATCATGCCTTTCTTTTTCTCTCTCTCTCTTCTTCTTTATGTTTTTCTTTGTTAGTGGAAGGTTATATATAGTACTTCTCAGTTGAGAAAAAAACAAAAATAAAATATAGTACTTCCTTTCAATTTGTTTTTTTCTATTGTTCTTTTTTGGAAAATGATTCGAAATAGCTAGACATTTATATATCTTTAAAATACACTACTAAATAGTGCAAGTGGTAATAGGTTCTGTCCAAAGTTTGGGATTGTTACAACAATTTCGATCAAAGTTCGGATATATTTTAGATTTTTTTTTTATATGTTTCAAAAAGACGATATAATATCACAAAATTTGCATGCTTTTAATTTAAGACCATAAAATTTTAATTTCTTTTTATTTTCTTCAACTCAATGCAAATCAAAATAGAAAAAAATACTTCTCTCAAATATTATAGACACAGTAAATTCAATCTAATTAATTGAGACAAATTTAGAATTTAAATTTAATAATTTAAATGAAGATTCTTAGTATTAAACATTTAAATATGGGTTCAAAAGTTCAAGGTAAGTGGTTATATACATGAATGTATTTGTGTGTTCGTCAGGCTCGAAGAACTTTTGCCGCCTCTAAAGTCTAAAGTCTCATTTAGCCGCCACCCAGACAAAAAGAAGAACTCATAAAATATATGTCAACTAGTTTATATTGTATTTCATGATGAAGAAAATAATTTTATTTTTCCTGTTTTATATTTGCTAAAGGACAATAATTGAGTTAATAAATTCAACAATAATTGAAGGAAGAGTATTTGTAAGTTCTTATCCGAAAATCAAATTGCTTCCTCAATTTTTGAGAAATAGTCATTCTTCTTCTTTTTGTCTAGTTGACTTTCTAAATGTTTATTTTATTCTTACCTTATCAATTTCTATCTTCCGTTTTTTTTATACTTCTTTAAAATTATATAAATTTCATCTTAAGAAGAAAGCAAACTATTGATTAAGTATATGTAATGACCTGTTCCCATCGTTATAGACAAGCCAATGGGAAAAGAATTGGGGCCAGAAAACTTTTTCGTAGTAACTTGAGATTTTCTAGCCTAGTTCAGATTTGGACAAAATTGGAGTCTTTGAGGTGTAGGGAAATCTGGTAACAATCGGTGACTTATTTAAGATTTTGATTATATGAGTAGTTAGATAAGTCATTAAGGAATCCATTCGACTTTACGAAATTGAATTCGGAGTAGAACTCCTGGAATCGATCTTAGCGTGAACGGTATTTTTTGAGCGTTGTTGATTAAAGCGGTGTTGTGAAATGGGGTGGAATTATTAAAATAGCTCACTGGTTCCGTGCAAGCCGCTGGGGCGGGATTTCTGCCGCCAGGGCGGGGCCGCTGTAGCGGGGTGAGGACCGTTGTGGCGGGTTCGACGCGATTTAAGTTCAAGCAAGTCTCTAAAGCTTATCAAGAGTCGTTATTAAACGTTTTACCTTCGTTTAAGGTTCAAGTTCAAGTCGAGTAAAGAGTATAGAGTTCAAGCTAAGTGAAGAGTCTCAAGTTTCAAGTTAAGTCAAGAGCATGTAGTCGAGTCCTTTTCTCAAAAGGTTATTAGGGAACTATGTATTTCCCAAAGAAGTTTCTAAATGTTGTTACATTTGAGTAAGAAAGGAACATCGATTCCAAGAGAGCCTTTGGGCTAGATTTTGAGCAATTATCTCAATTAAAGAAAGATGTGTTTAAAACACTTATGAGCTAAAGAATATTTTTGGGAGTAGTCTTGAGCACCGAGTTGGGGACACGAGTTCATAGTAACTCAACTCTCCATAAGAACCATGCGGCCAACATGGGATTTTTCTCGGGTCATACTTTTTAGATGATCACGAAATTTAAGCTAGTGGATCCACTTAGTAAAGATAGCTTCCTATACCACGGCCAGGCATAGGATGGTCCTTGGGCAACGTGAGGTAAAACGTTGTACCACCACTAGGGCTCATAGTGGTGGTTGTCGGTTAAATAATCTCCCACTAAAGTTATATTACTTTTATATAAGTAAAGTTGAGTTTGTTATTGTTTTATCATTAACGAACTAAGTTGTTTACACTGTTTTACAAGTTTAATATATTGCATGTGTCTTATTGCTTTATATATTGAGTTCAGTTATTCATGAGTCGTTCAAAGCCAAGGTAAGTGTTCTCTGGTATTCCTTTCAAGCTTTAGTTGTGGTTTAGCTTTCCAGCTCGCATACTCGTGCCTCCTTGCATTCCGGAGGACTCAAATATTTTTGTAAATCTTAGTTTTGTTTTATTAGGGTGTTGCGGGGTCTGTCCCAACACCCTTCTCAGTATTTTAGAGGCTTCATATACAGTCAGTCAGTTAGCTTTTGAGTCTCTCATCTATGTATATATGTAAATAATCTATTTTGAGATCCGAGTTGTCCTTGTGGCTATATTTTATAAGTTAAGTTGTTTCGTAACCTTGCATTTGCATTGAGTTATTTCGTTGAGTTAGGTTTTCGCTGAGTTAAGAAAGCCTGGCCAAGGGTTCGCTTGGGGCCAACAATGGTCTCCGAGTGCCGGTCCCTCCCAGGGTGTAGGCTCGGGGCGTGACATAGACATAGTCACTCTTGTATATCATGTTTGTCCTGTTGTGTTTATGGATTTTCAGACTTGGGTTGATTTGGTTTTGTTGGATATGACTGACTCGATATAATCTTAGGCATGACTTGGTTGTCCCCTATCATACCGGGATTAATTGTAATGCTAAGTTGGTAACTCTAGAGATCCCCAGTAGGGAAAGATTAGAGTGGGAAGGGGTGTACAAGCCTAAGCTAGCTAAGATCATATCCTCCATTCGGGCTAGGAAACTGGTAGGGCAGGGTTGTTTGGCTTATTTGGCTCATTTTTGGGATGTTGAGGTTGAGTCTCCCTCTATTGAGTCTATTCCAGTGGTGTATGTGTTTTAAGGAAGTTTTTCCAACGGATTTGCCTGGTATGCCTCTATATAAAGATATAGATTTCTGCATTGACTTGGAAACTGACACTCGCCCAATTTCCATCCCTCCGCATCGTATGGCTCCAGTAGAATTAAGAGAGCTTAAGGCTCAAATCGAAGAGCTTCTTGATAAAGGGTTCATCTATCCTAGTGTTTCCAAGTGAGTTGCTCCTGTCTTGTTTGTTAAGAAGAAGTAGGGTAGTATGAGGACTGATGATTTTATCTTAATCCATAAGGGAGTGGATTAATACCGGAATGACAAGCTTATGGATAAAGAAAGTTCTATTGAGTATACTTGGGTGGAGGCAATTGAAGATGTTAGTAAGAAATTGCGTATAAATTGGGTTAGTCCTCTGAATTGGATGAGTATACATGAGTTTGAGGTGTCATGCTGATGAAAGGTTGGCTTCGTGGTGATAGTCAAGGTTGACTGAGCATATTGGCAATAAGAGTTCGTGATGGATTGTGACGGGATGCAACTATATAATAAAATTATTGGTTAAGCAAATTTTTGTATAGTAATTACGACTTGCGAGTATCTAAGGTTATGGTTTTCTAATAGTTGGTGAGTAATGTGGTTGTATGGAACGTTTTAAGAGATGGTGGGACACCATTCGAATAGAAATTAAAGAGCTAGAGTCATAATGAAGAAAAATAGTGGGATGTAGTACAACCTTTAGAGAGAGGCGAGAGCAAGAATATTTTATTAGATTCTGAAGACTAAAAATGTATCTTCAGAGGGGTACATAATTGGGTTCAGAGACGCGTGATTTCATTTGTTTTGCTATGGCTATGGTAATAGTGTCATGGGTCCATCAGATTGGTCAAAAACTATCGAAAAAGACTTGAGTAAAGAGTGTGCAGACATTAGATTGAGTGATGATAAGTGCTTGGGTTTTGTTTTTGAGTTTAGTAATGAGTACGATTGAAATTTTAGCGAAAATATGTTGTAAGATCGATGGAGATGCGATCAATGATAAGAGAAAATCCAGGATTTCATAAAAATTTTCAAGTCATAAGCTAATGTTGATAGATAAGGGGATTGTGTTATACAGTTGAGTTTACAATTCAGAGTTTTCATTGTGAGTCTATATTCGTGATGATGTATTTTGTCAAGGTATGGATTGGCAAGGTGAGAAATGATCAATTGTATCCGGTATTGAGCATTTAAAAAGACTTACACCTGGGTTGAGTCGTAAGTTTACTACTATTGATTGTTAAGTACGTAAGAAATATTTCATTTTTAAAAGTGTTGGTTTATAATAAGGTAAATGGTCGGAGTGTTATGATGGTTGTTAGTATTGTGAGTATGATTCACTAGTTATGCTCTCGTGTGTTTTCACTTTTGTGGGTGGATCCCTAGTGATGGATCAGGGGTACCAAATCCTGCGATGTTCTCTTCGGTGAGTGGGAAGATTGGGAAGATTTAGTTATTTCGAATGACATAATTGGTGTTGTCTTGGAGTTGTTAAAGTATTTTAGTGGTTCTACATGTAACGATTATATGTGGTTGAATGTGGGAATCATTGGGTCCAATTCTACTGTTCTTAAGAGGTAATCTACAATTAAATAAATCTAGCATTTTGATAGTGTTGTTGGAGGGGTTGTATGCTTGGACATGTCTCTCGATGAGTATCTGATTTCTAAAGATCAAATTTGTTATAACTTAAGCTCATGGGAATTTATGTTGTGGGATGGAGATGTTGTTAAGAACTATGATTGTTTGGGTGTTATTAGTGTGTGTTGGTTGTTTCAGGTTCACTTCTATTTGTAGCGAGTATTGACTTGGAATTTTATTAGGCTTAAGTACTAAAGGATTCATCCGGATGATTGTGTCAAGGTCTTTGATAGCATGTTGTAGACGTCTGTACGAGTGTTTTGTTGTAGTTAAGTTTACATACAACAATATTTATAACTCGAGTATTGAGATGACTTCATTGATGCATTGTATGGGAGGATATGCAGGTGTTCAATTGGTTGGTTTGAGATTGAAGATGTGAAACCTTTGAGAGTTGATTTGGTGAAAGATGTTCAGGGTAAGGTGAGAAGTATCCAATCTAAGCTTCTAGCAGCCCAGAGTCGACAGAAAAAGTATGTAGGACAAGTATCCCCAGTTATTCGACGATTCAGATACTACTTTATTCTTGCTTTAGCCCTTTTCTCCTAGTTTGTCACTCGGGGACAAGTGATGGGTAAATTGGTATCTATTATAATGACTTGATCCTGTCGTTATAGAAAAGCCAATGGGGAAAGAATTGGGGCCAGAAAAACTTTTTCGTAGTAACTTGAGATTTCTTAGCCTAGTCTAGATTTGGACGAAATCGAAGTCTTTGAGGTGTAGGGAAATCTGGTAACAATCAGATGACTTATTTATGATTTTGATTACATTAGTAGTTAGATAAGTCGTTAAGGAATCCGTACGACTTTACATAATTGAATTAGGATGAGTAGAACTTTCGAAATCAATCTTAGCGTGCACGGTATTTTCTTAGCGTCGTTGGTTAAAGCGGTGTTGTGAAATGGGGGTCTTGGAATTATTAAAATAGCTCACTGGTTCCGTGTAAGCAGCTGGGGCGAGATTTCTACCGCCAGGGCGGGGACGCTATGGCGGGTTCGACGCGACTTAAAGTCGTAAATAAACCCTTAAACGACCTTATTTGGCACTTTTCTATTTTTAGAGCTAAGGAACGAACCCCAGGCGACTCCTACTAGTTTTTCACCATTCTTCAGGCTAAAGGTAAGATTTTCACTCATCAAATCCGTTTTTCGATCCGTAGAACGTAATAGAATGGATGAATATTAATGAGGGAGGGTTTTGTCATAGATTCTATGGTGGAAATAACCCTAATTTGGATAATCGGGATCATGGGTTTGATCTAGGATTCATAGAATTGTTAGTAATTCAGGTAATTAGTGATTGTTTATGATTTCCGTATTAAATTGTTGTTTGTAGACCTAGAACAAGCGGAAAGAATTCGGAAAGGGAAGATTCAAGTGCCTTGGGGGATTCAAGCTTGGATTCGAGGTAGGTGATGATTGTGATTCTATGATTGTGTGATGTATGCTTGTTCTTGCTTCATTATGATACTTGTATGTATATGAATGTTGCATTATTAATCACACTTGTTGTAAATGAGTTAGAGGAATGATGAATGCTATGAATCATGACTTAAATGTATGATCTTGAAGATATACTTGTGATTGTGGTGTGTGAATGAGATCGGTTGCCACGTTCTGACAAAACTAACTTGGATCGGTTGCCACGTTCCGGCATAACATTGGGATCGGGTACCATGTTCCGGTATGTTAAATATTTGGGTTTGGGTTCCATGAGATGACCAATGATTTGATCTAAAATGTGAAGTTGTTCGTTGTTCGTAAATGTTGATAATATTGTATATGTTGATATATATGCATGTGCTTATAATGTTGTCTTGACTTGCTTATGTTGAACTTAGTGGGATAGCCGCGTGATCCTATCAGTACACTATGGTTGTGTACTGATACTGCACTTGCTCTTATTTTTGTTGAGTACAATGCATCTTCAAGCGGCTACTGACAGACCTTGCCTAGGAGATCAGTGATCGTCGTTCGAATTCAAGAGTGAGCCAATTCTTCCGAGCTGCCATGAAATTCTCTTTCGTCTATGTCCTCCATTTTCGGACTTAGACTTATGTTCTAGTTAGTTGATTATTTCATTAGTTTGGGGTTGTATCCCTTCTTGTTTAGACTTGGTTCATTGTTAGATGTTTTGGTACATTGACTTTCAGGTTCTAGGTTTTTTTTCTTCCGCATTGTTAGTTTATTATTGTTAGACTTTTGTTAGAGTTTATGGGAACTCTATTTATTTCCTTAATTTTGATTTAGTTGCTTGGGTTTAATTGGTTGTAGTAGTGGTTCTCCGACTGGAGAATTAGTGTGGGTGCCAATCACGACAATCTGGATCGTGACAGTATATAAACTAATTTCGTTCTATAATGATTTTAATAATATTTATAACGTTAACGTGATAATCTTATAAACATATATTGATGCAAATAATACACATAAATAAACATGTATGTGATATAACATACGTGCCAATGTAGTACCGATTCATAAATACAAACAAGACTCCAGTCCTTATCCTAACTTAACAATCACAACATAAATGCTCAACAACATTGCAATAAAAGCAACCCGATTTACTCATGAAACCAACACACAAATAATTACACTTATATCCAAGCATGATACCAAGTCATTCGATATAGAACCTGTAGCAAGCATGATATTCAAAACAATTGATAGATATTCCATACCAGGTGTGGTGTCCAAGCCAATCGATAATATGTACCACACGTGATACCCAAGTCAACCAAGAGATATCTTGTACCAGACATGGTATCCGAGCTAATCGATAATACGTATACCAAACGTGGTACTCGAGCCAACTGACAATCACACACCATACAATCACAACCATAATGAAACATTCACACTTGTAACACACAAGCAAACATGACGAGTTCATTGCATGAGATAGATAACAAAATATCATTTCAAATTCATCCCCTTCATCTCTGTAACATACTGTACAAGTATTACTAGTGAAACAATTAACAAACACATATAACGTAAACAAGATCAATTCAACCATACCTAACTAGAATTAAGCTCAAAATGCTTTATTGAACTTGAGCCTTCCCTTTGTTATGATGCCTAGCTTGTTCTTGATTTATAAACAATTAATATAACAGATAATTAAACCCAAATTGCCTAAATACCCTCGAATTATATCCTAATCTCAAACCCTAGGCCAATCTCATGATTATCCCACTCAAACCAAGGGTTTTCACCATTAAGTCAAACCAAACCCTCCCCTAAAATCACCACTACAGATTCTAAGGCCTAAGAACAAAATTACCTTTATGGATGATTTTGATAGAAAACAGACAAAAATCGTCCTACGTCGCCTCTGCACTTCTCCAAAACGTTTTAGATGATAATGAACGGTTTTGAGGATTTTTCTGTATTTTTAGTGACTTACCTCGTCATAGCAGCCCAATCCTTCTATATCAACGACATTATAATGAGAATTAATTCCACCATTGTAGTGGGATGTCACCTGATATAGCGGCTTGCATGGGATATGACCTCATAAATCGTCCCAAATTAGCCTATTTCGCAACACACCTTCAAACATTGGTGTTCCAAACTAACCCTTTCACACCAAGTTCGATATCAGGAGTTCTATTCATCCGAATTTACTTCTGAAAAGTACTCCTACAGAGTCCTTAACATCTTAGCAACAAGGAAAATAAAATCTACTTAGACGTTTCACCCAATTCTTTTTTTAGATTGTCCTAGACCTCACCTTACTCAGATTTCTTCCAAGCCTAACCTAATCTAGCCTAAAATTTTCAACTTACAAAGTCAAATATTTTTTTTCCTGATATCTTTTTCCATATATATATATAAGCTTATCTATAATGTCCGACAGGTTCGTTAAACACAATCACAATTATTATTTTAGTATGTCAAAGGACTTCAACTATTAGATTTTCTAAAAATTAAACATAAAATGTCATATAACTTATGCAAAATACCATATTTATGGGCCAACTTAAATCAAGTTTAGGTATCAAGATACGTATTCTCAAAAATTTGATGTATTTGTTTGCTAACTGAAATCATGTTAAAATGTTTATCTGTGTATCACGTCAAATTGTAACTGTAATTTGATTTAATTATTTATTGTATTCATGAGTACTTGTACAATTTGTTCTTTTTCTTCTTTTTTGGATACTCTCGAATGATAATTTGTGAGTTAATATCTCGTCACTCATTTAATACTTTTTTTCATAGAAAGTTACTCAACTTTCATTTATATTATCAAAGTTACTCAACTATGATTTTTTCTTACAGAAAGTCACTCAATTACTAATAGGGATAAGGGTCTAAAAAATACCTCAACTTTGGTCGGATTTGCGATACTAAACTTTCATGAGGACCTATTACCTCCCTAGACTATTTAATACCGTATTTAATTATATTCTCAACAAAGAAAACCAGAGGACGAATTCTTTATTTTCATCGGACGTTGCATCACAGATTATGCAACGTCATTCGAACTAAATTCAAAGATCAGAGAGTAGTTAATTTTAATTAAACCCCAATAAAATTCAAAATTAAATTACATCAACAACAGTACTAGATTCAGATTCGTAAATTGGCTGTTGCTCATCGGACATAATACGCCTACAGTTGTTCCTGGTGACCGTCAGCCCATCTGGAAAAGCATCAGCACTAAGCCACTGCTCCACTTTGAACTGCTGTTGGCTGCATCTTTTGTGTTCTGCTGTGGAGGTTACTCCGACGTAGCTACAATACCATCCATGACTTGGGCCTGTTCCATCAGAAGTCAAGTTCATTTTGCAGATCGGTCCATTCAAACACGGACCACGACCACTAAACATATCCAAGCTATCTCTTTCAAAGTAGTCATAACCTTGGCCCATTAGCCCACCCCATGCCTGTAGATTCTTGATTCTGATTCCAGACCCACTCGCATCATAAAGACTCAACGTAATTTTTGAGTCAGTTCCAGCCCCTGCGAATTGCCCGGTACGAACGTAAGCTGAGTACACACAATTTTGTTCCTGCATTTAATTTTTGTATCAAATCAGTATTGCACGATATATCATTGGAACTTTGGAATAGGTTGTGTTCTTTGTAGGTATTTTTTTTCTCTCGTACGTATTAAATACATACTAACATATATAATGCACATATAAACATAATATACACACGTCTTACGTGAAATAATACATGTAAAACACCATATAGGAGATATTATTATTATGTCATTTAGAAATAGAGAAGGGTGACTTACAGCTCCAGAAATAGAAGAAATGGAGATGGAGAAGGAGAAGAGGATGATCATGAGATGGAACCACATTTGGTTAACTTGTGCTACTCCCATGGCTATTTCTGTGCTTTTGAGATGGTATTCTCAATTCTTTATATTTATACATTGGATCAATGCTTGTAGTGGAGTGTTGTAGCCTGTAGGGTCAAAATTATACGGTTAAGCCACGTAAGATTAGTCTTAGTGGAAGAATATAATAAGAAATACTACCCCTTTTTCTATCTCAATTTATGCCATTATATTTTTCCTATTAAAAAATAAATGACTTTTTAAAGTATGATTATATTTTTAAAGAGTTAATCAATTACAATTTACATAATAAAAATATGCAAAAAATAATTTTTAGAATTTATAAACTAATAAAAACAAGTCATAATAATTTTCATATGACTATATTATCTCATTAAAAATGAATTAAATTATTATTAATTTTTTTTTCTGAATGGACTAAAAATAAAGTAGTAGTACTCATCACATAAAATGGAGTATGACTCATGGCGGCTAACACTACCTGCAAGATATATTCCAGACATTATTTCCATTTTATATTATATGCACTCGGGTCGATCTTAATAATTAGATTATTACACTTAATACAATAATGGTAATTTAATTAGAAATTTCGAATTTAAATCTCTTTAAATATAAAGTTATTTTTGTTAGAAAATATTTTATTTATATATTTCATGATAAGTATTTTTGTTTTTAAATTATAATAAAAATATTGAATATCAAGTGAAAAAATAAAATATTAATTAGATTATCACACTTGTATATTGACAAATTAAGCCATGCTTTGAATCTGTTCACAATTTGTGAAGAGCCGCCATGAAAGAGAAATTCACCTTTATATATATATATATATAAATTAGATGCCATCGGTGATCGGCACGGGCCAAACCCAAAAAATTGTTAAAATGTCTGTCATCCGTTTTAGTTTATTTAATTATAATATTTTTTTTTGGTTTATTTTTTTTTAAAAGTTTATCTTTTGTAGATTAGAAGTAATTTAACTTATTATATCTATATCCTTGATCACAAATTTTTGTCGTCATATAAATATCATCACATATTTAATAACATCATATAGTAATTGTTATAACATATTTAAGTCACAAATTGTTAGGATTTTTGCTGTCGAAATACTTTATACACAGTGAAATGAAAAACAATAATAAAACCCATGCTTGTTTACGTGTAAATTTTTTAATTAATTTTGTTTTCCACTTTTCCAATAAACTAATGTAGAAATCTAATAAGTAGTAGAATAAAGATAATACTATATGCAAACATTGTTGGAATATCTTATGTCGCTTAGATAATTTGAGGTGGAGTTTCGCTGATTTTATTTGAAAAAATAAAAGTGGAATATATTTTGTAAATATATAATGTTATAGTTAACTTTTGTAGACAAGGAATAAAGAAGAGAGAAAAAAAATTACATGCTCCAATGATTTGATTTAAAACTTATTGGTTAGTTTGGATTAATTATTGGTCAAAATTATTTTGCTTCAATATGTTGTTCCTCCTTGTAAGCGTCTAAAGTTTCAATCCTGAAATACAGTAAACATGAAAGGAAAAATAGCAAGCAAACAATAATATTTGTATTTGAATTAATGTGAAGGTTACAATCTTTATAAAATTTCTTAAAGAGATATGTAATCCCCTGATTCTTTTCTTCACAGATGTTCTTAATTTGGCGGAATACTTGCGGCTCAATACTTGGAGCGAAGACTTCTTTGTATGCGGAAGACTTGCAGATCACCAATAAAGAGCAACTATGTATTTCTGTGTGTATGTATGTGTGTATCCCTTCTGGTCCTATGAAGACCTCTTTATATAGGTTTGAGCTAGGGCTTTAGGGGTATTTTGGTCCAAGCAATTTTGACCCTTGGGCCTGAAGAACATGAGTTGAGCTCGTCTTGTCAATTTAATGGACTGGCTCAAATGTTATTTGGACTTGATTTAAGTCATATCATTTTGACTTAAATATTAATCCGACTTTATTAACAAGTAATTTGACTTGGTCAACGTATCATGAATTTAAGATTTAATCCAAATTTAGTATGGATTTATCAATAAAACTTCACTGTCTACAAATGCCTCCTGCTTCGAGGCTTGTTGGAGTGCTCGATTTATCGAACTTGTAAAGACAAGCCTTGAAGTATTTGTGAAGCAAATGTTTTTTTTTCCGTAGTTGATCTTTCAAGAAACATTTGAAGCTTCATGAGAAATGACTATGCCGATATGTTGATGTCAACATTTACTGGAGTCTTCACGACAACATTCTCTAATTTGTAAGAGATCATTTGACTTTCGGTTGTTTATCAACTCATTTTCGAGGTCATGAAGACTTATCGCATGACATTTCTTCATAGTTTGGTAATTTTATTTGTGTCATCACTACAAAACGACCGCCAATTCGATGAGCAAGGATTGCGTCTACAAGCTTGACTTGGTGATACAGAGCTTGTGATTTCGACGCAAATTTTAAGCGTTGCTTTCTTTGGGGTTGAATGCCCTGCCAGTTTTTTTTTTTTTCAACTTTGCTCAATCAATTGAATAAAATGCAAGGAATTCAAATTCTCATTAAGCGAGTCTATTCTCCTTCGGGGCATTTTTTTTTTACTCCCCATGTAGTTTCCGAGAAAACCTTACCATAATTTGGTTTCTATGAGATTTCCATAACTCGACTTCTTTAGAAAATTTTCATAATTTGATTCTTATGAAAACTTGCCATAATTTGGTTTTTATGGAATTTCCATAATTTGATTCCCATGGAAAATTTCCATAATTTAATTCCTATGAAAACTTACCATAATTTCCATAATTTGTAGGAACTAAACTTTCTATCATTATAATTTTCCATAATTTGTAGGAATCAAATTGATGTCTTCATATTTTGAAATCTATATATACCCACATTCACCCGGTGATTGTATATCTCATTGCCGCATCATCGAGTTCAATTGAGACCTTCTCTCTCAAGAAAATTCTTTTTCAACTCTGATTTTCGTCACCTTTTTTTTTCAGCTCAGCGCGACTTTGGTAGAAAATTCATATCTCATTGTAGGAATATTGAAATTGTGATCCGTTTGATTTTCCAGAAAATAGACTCATAGAGCTACAACATATCCGAAAATCATTATCAGACAACTCTCGAATTTACTCAGGTGATTTTTTTGAATTCAGCCTAAAATTCTGATAAACTGAACGCATCAGCTTTGTGCGACTTCGCGGAATATGAAAAATTCATATCTCGACGTAGAAATAACGAAATCACAAGCGGTTTGCGGTGTTGGAAAGTAAATTCATAGGTCTACATCATATACAAAAACCACAATTAGATTGCATCTGTGTTGATTAAGTTTTCTATTTGAAATCAGCCGTTCACCAACCGCAAAATTTTTTGAGGTTACCACCTTTACTTTGGACATGTTCTTACGAATCTGAACTTATTCTTTTGTTTAATTTTTTTTCCCAGATATTTGATAGAGAAATACGACTTCGATCTAGCAACATGATGCACTTCCGCGACCAAGATTCGCCACATCCTCTTCTTGAAATAGTGGTCGACGACCAACAAAATCCAAATGCCAAAGTTCTACTTTTGGAGGTTCAACCTCCTGCTATCGTCGTCTTCTCCCTTGTTAGTGGGGCATATGATGAATCTCTTCTCCTTAAAGAATGGTCAAAAATGGATACCAAAGACATTATGAGAAACTTCTCGAGCAAGGCTACTAGCATGAAAGTTCCTTTACTGAAATCCGTGATTCATCATGACGCAACATCTTCCAAATCTTCTCATTTTGATGGAAGTTTCAACAATTGGAGTGTTCCCTCTTCTAACTTTGGCAATGTTTGCTACACACCTGACTACTGGGAATGGGTAGAGGACGTGCTGCCCCGCCACAAGGAGATTTTGGAGCTCATCTAGGTCTATGACGCTGTATATACTTCTTTGTTCACGTACGACTATGACAACAATGTACTCCATGCTTTTTGTGAACTTTGGCGCCCATCTACCAATACGCTTTCTACTTTCATTGGAGAGATGTCCATATCACTTTGGGACTTACAAGCCATTGGAGGTCTCCCCGTACAAGGGCACTTTAATGACAAAGTCGTTCCCTCGGCGAAAGAATTGACACAGACAGATACTAAAAAAGAATTGCTTTTTCCCCAAAGTTGTCGATATTTGTTTTTGGCCTTCTACATATTAGCGAAAGATGATCTCCAGGAGGTGTCCGTCCATGATTGGGTGAAGTTTTGGTTTAGAGGACCTAATAAATATGCCGAGCCTCCGCAAAAGGTGTCAAAGGTACGAGCCACAAAGCCAAGATTAAACCACAATCCTTCTGGACATATTGATTCGAACTTCCTACCATGGACTGACGAGGAGAATGCCCCCTTTGTTGAGTTAGATGTGGAAGAATCACTTAGAGATGAGACTAACTTGGCAGCCTTCTTTGCTTGTTGTCTTTGCAAATTTGTGCTTCCGAATAAGAAAGTCAACCATGTGCGCGCTAGTGTTTTTAAAGTTGCGAGCTTGATGGCTCATGGAAAGAAATTCTCCTTAGTGGTCCCAATTCTTGCAAGCATATATCGCGGCCTGAAAGAAATCTCTACTTCTTCAAACTTGAGTGTGGCAAATATAATTTTCCCCATACACTATGTATATGGTTGGCTTGGGGAATACTTTTGGACTCATCATCGTGCCAATCGTTCACATCGATCGATACCTCTTTGAAAAATTTCTGGCAAGAAGATGGCTGAGTGTTTTGATTTTACTGACGCCCAAAAGTTATTTCAACAGGATGATGCCCGTTGCCTCCATCATTTAGCAATGCTGCAAGGGAGGGATTTGCACCTTACTGATAATGGCAAGCTTTCAAATTCGTGGAATGAATATATCATAAGCCTTTGTTCAGGCTATGTAACCCTTAGGCATGATTCAAATTTCATCGTGGAGTCTTACATCTCTATCAGATTTAGTCGACAATTCAGTTTTTGTCAATATGTTCCCAGAGATCTTATGGAGCGTCCTTACAATGGTACACTATTAATATTGGTACAACTTTGGAATTCCTCTTTTCGACTTAATACTTTTTCTAAAGTCATGATTCCAATGTGCCCATTAGAGGTCGTTCCTTTAATGACCCGCGAGTATGTAGACTGGTGGCCATCCCAAAGGCTGAATACTTCCCAAGGAAACCTCCGCATCATTTTGAAGAAGACGAAGCAAGACTCTACATCCA
The DNA here is from genome assembly GCA_036250505.1 of Solanum acaule. NCBI lineage: Eukaryota > Viridiplantae > Streptophyta > Magnoliopsida > Solanales > Solanaceae > Solanum > Solanum acaule. The sequence continues at coordinate 11,632 of JAJOOR010001522.1, read as the reverse complement.
TTTCATCTAAAGGGTCTTCTGATCAATCAAAGGAAAAGCCACATCCTTCTTCCAAATCTCAAGTGAAGTCAAATGATACTCTGCAAGTCGCTAAGACCTCATCCAAGTCTAAAACCTCGAAAGATAGGGATGTGCTTGTGAAATCAAAATTGAGGCGCCTCACATTAGCCTCAAAGGCGACTGCACCTGCTCCCAAAGTTGGCCATGGTTCTTCTGGAACAAATGAACTTCATGTATCATCAGACAATGGTGATGACCAAACGTCAAACCTTGAGATGCCTTGTGATGAAATTTCTCATTTGTATGCTTTACCAGATGGTGTTGGACGACCCAATACATCTCCCAGTCCAACGGATCATCACTGGAATTGTCCAAAAAGAAAGGCACAAGAGCTAGATGATGTTTGTTGTGGTATTGATATTTTAGATACAATTGTCATTGATGATAACGACTGTGTTGATGAGGATTCGAACTCGGCCTCGTTGTTTGAATTGGCAAAATAAGGCCCCCTCATCTTTTTTTTCTAAAGTTTTGAATCTGATCATCTTTTGTTCTTACTTTTTTTTTTCTTTTTTTCTTTTTAAGTTGGACCTTCAAGAACTATGTGGTGGCGACCTTAACAATGACGCGATTGCAGATTTCATAGTAGATCTTAATGATCTTGATGTGGCTGCAAAAGACTTTCATTCTTCCATTAATGATGATCAACCTTCATTGGAAGTAGTTCCACCAAGAAAGTCACCTTCTAATGACGTGATGCCTTCATTGGAAGTAGTTCCGCCAAGAAAGTCACCAAGTAGGCCATTGCGACCTGGTGCTCCTACTTTAGAGCCACAAGAAACCATTTACCGCGCCAAGTAAACCTTTGTTTCTGAGATGTGGAGCCATTGTGTGGATGGATTACACAATTTTCCTTAGGTTCTTCAGATGGCTTTACAAAATTGGAGTCAAGTATTGCTTCAACTCTTGAGGAGATTAGAAAGGTAAACATTATTGATGTTTCTTCTTTAGAGGATCATGTCGAGAATTTCTTCAAGTCGTACGCATAGTATGATACTTTAAGATCATCAGAGATGACTAAAGAATCACACGAAAAGACCCTCTCTGATGCACAACGCCGTCTCGATGGTGCAAAGCTGGCACATGAAAAGTTGGATGGATCCATGGATAAACTTCAAGCAACTCTAGCAGATGTGGAGAAAGACTTAAAAGCCTTGACTTCCAAGAGAAAGAAGGTCACCGCGCTCATTAACAAATATCAAGAGAAGCTGTCCAAAAGTCAAGAGAATGCCACCATTACGGAGGGCGAGATTTATACCATTGAGGCAAATAATGTGATGTCTAACGATGAAGTTGAGAGACTAGCCAAGCTAGAAGGGGCAGTTGAGAAAAGTCGCCAAGAAATCATAGGCTTCAAACTTTTTCCGTAGTTTGATTTTTTTTTTATTTGCTTAGGATTTTCTAAGTCGCTCATTATGGTGTAGTGGTTCTTTTTTTGAAGCAATAAAATAGTGACTTATATTTCAATAAGAATTTTCTCCTCTTGAATTTTGATTGTTTCTTTCCACGAGCCCCCTTTCCTTATTAAAAAAAAGACTCCATAAGCTAGCGTTTATATGAGGATAGTAACAAAACGTTAACTTTTCAGCTTTCTACAGCTTTGCGCACTTGAGGAAGAAAATTCATAACGTGGAGTAGGAGCACCGGAATAATGAGCTTCTTTTTTTGTTGGAAATATAACTTCGAGATCTTCAATATATATAAAAGTCACGTCCATAGGATTTACGGATTAATACAGATTTGTCTCCAAAGTCAGCTCGAAATCCACGTGCTTGAATTTTCAGCTTCTTCAGCTTTGCGCACATGAGGAAGAAAATTCATAACATGGAGTAGGAGCGCCGGAATAATGAGCTTCTTTTTTTGTTGGAAAGACGACTTCGAGATCTTCAATCCATATAAAAATTACATCTATAGGAATTACGGATTAATACAGATTTTTCTTCAAAGTCAGCTCAAATCTGGGTGCTTGAATTTTCAGCTTTCTTCAGCTTTGCGCACATGTGGAAGAAAATTCATAATGTGGAGTAGGAGCGCCGGAATAATGAGCTTCTTTTTTTTTTGTTGGAAAGACGACTTCGACATCTTGAATCCATATAAAAATCACGTTTATTGGATTTACGGATTAATACAGATTTTTCTTCAAAGTCAACTCAAAATATGGGTGCTTGAATTTTCAGCTTTCTTCGGCTTTGCGCACATGTGGAAGAAAATTCATAACGTGGAGTAGGAGCACCAGAATAATGAGCTTCTTTCTTTTGTTGGAAAGACGACTTCGAGATCTTGAATCCATATAAAAATCACGTCTATTGGATTTACGGATTAATACAGATTTTTCTTCAAAGTCAGCTCAAAATCTGGGTGCTTGAGTTTTCAGCTTTCTTCAGCTTTGCGCACATGTGGAAGAAAATTCATAACGTGGAGTAGGAGCGCCGGAATAATGAGCTTCTTTTTTTGTTGGAAAGAAGACTTTGAGATCTTGAATCTATATAAAACTCACGTCTATTGGATATACGGATTAATATAGATTTTTCTTCAAAGTCAGCTCAAAATCTGGGTGCTTGAATTTTCAGTTTTTTTCAGCTTTGCGCACATGTGGAAGAAAATTCATAATGTGGAGTAGGAGCGCCGGAATAATGAGCTTCTTTTTTTGTTGGAAATATGACTTCGAGATCTTGAATCCATATAAAAACTACGTTTATTGGATTTACGGATTAATACAAATTTGTCTTCAAAGTCATCTCAAAATCTGGGTGCTTGAGTTTTCAGCTTTCTTCAGCTTTGCACACATGTGGAAGAAAATTCATAACGTGGAGTAGGAGCGCCGGAATAATGAGCTTCTTTTTTTGTTGGAAATATGACTTCGAGATCTTGAATCCATATAAAAACTACGTCTATTGGATTTACGGATTAATACATATGTGTCTTCAAAATATGGGTGCTTGAATTTTCATTTGAAAGAATTAGCATGATATTCACATGGCGACATTTTTTTTTAATTCTTATGACTGAACCTAGAGTAATAATACTCTAAGCTGCCTACGTACCTTAGTGAAGAGGATCAAGTCATTACGTAGTTCAGAGTGTGATTTTTTATTATTATTATTATTATTTTTTTGTGTCCTAACTTTTGCCTAGGCCGCCTCTTTCAAGATTTTCAACCTAGCGGACATTTTTTTTTGGGAGTCGTACACAGTTTATACTCTTGCGAGCCAGGAGTATGACGCTGCTTCAAGGATAGTACTTCTTCAAGAATTTTCCATTGATGGGACCAATCTGCAAGCCGTCTGCATCCACAATTTTGTAAGCTCCGCTTGAATAGACTTCTTGAATGACATATGGTCCATCCCATTTTGATGTGAACTTGCTTTTCAATTTATGAGATATGATAATTGGTCTTCTTACCGCAAGGACTTGATCACTAACTTGGAAAGACCTTAGGCGAACCTTTTTATTGAAAGCACGAGAAAGACGATCTTGATAGCACTCAAGACTTTGTTGAGCTTCCAACCTTTTCTCATCAAGAGATTCTAATTCTTCAAGGCACAGACAAGCATTTTCTTCTTCAGTAAGTCCCTCTTGGATGGCAAGTCTCAATGACGGTATTTGTCGTTCAAGTGGAAGGACTGCTTCAGTTCCAAAAACAAGAGAATAAAGAGTTGCTTGAGTCGGCGTGCGATGAGTTGTCCGGTATGCCCAAAGAGCTTCTTCCATTCTATCATGCCAATCCCTTTTAGATTTGGAGACGACTTTCTTTAACAAGTTGCACAAGGTCTTGTTAAATGCTTCAGCTAGTCCATTTGTAGCAGCATAATACATTGATGAATTACGTTGCTTGAAGCCAAAAAGGTCGCAGATCTTATCCATCAATTTATTGGTGAATGACTTTCCATTATCTGTTAGTATATAACTAGGAATGCCAAAACGATAGATGATGTTCACCATGATGAAGTTTGCAACATTTTCCTTCGTTACTTCTTTGAGGGCTACAGCCTCAGCCCATTTTGAGAAGTAATCTGTCGCAGCCAAGATGTAAACTGACCACCAGAAGATTTAGGTAGTGATCCAACCACGTCTAGCCCCCAAGCATCAAATGGCTAAGATGCAACAGTCGGATGTAATACATTAGGAGGTTGGTGCATAAAGTTTGCATGAAATTGGCATGCTTGACATCTTCGAGCATAATCCAAGCAATCTTTTACCATTGTTGGCCAATAATACCCCATTCTTTTTATATGAAAGTGTAACTTGGGCCCAGATTGATGTGATCCACAAACTCCAGAATGTGCTTCTTGCATAGCTTGAATCGCTTCTTCTTCCCCCAAACAACGCAAGAGGACTCTATCGAATGATCTTCGATATAGAATATCTTTGTAGTAAAGAAACATAGGAGCACGATGACGAATTTCGGTCTTTCTCTTTGGATCTTCTAGAAGTATATTGTAACACAAGTAATCAATCAGAGCGTGTCTCTAATCGACTATTTCAGCTTGTGAGACAGCTAGAAGATGTTCAAACTTGCTTTCTTCATCCATATCCGATGGTACAATCCATTTTTGGCAGATAGTGATTTGCGCTTGATCAGACAGAGTTAAAGTTGAAGCCAAAGCGGCTAAAGCATCAACTTTCTTATTCTCATTTCTTCGAACATGTTGAAGAGTTACATCTCCGAGCCATCTAATCAATTTTTGTGCATAGTCATGATAGAGACACAATTCTGGCTTTTTGACTTCATAGCTACCCAACAATTGATTGATCACTAATTCAGAGTCTTCAAAAACTTGTAATTGCAATTGCTTCATATCAACTGCCATTTCAAGCCCAAGTATTAAGGCTTGATATTCTGTAACATTGCATTAAGGTGAAGGAATACAACAAGATCTCCTCTCGAGAAGTGACAAATATCACCCCAGCATCAGCTTCTTCGCGATGTGAGGCCCCATCAAAATACATCTTCCAAGGCGGTTGAACTTCAACAACCATTACATCTTCATTAGGTAATTCATCAGTGAGTTCCCAATCATCAGGTATCGGGTGGTCTGCTAAGAAGTCTGCCAATGTTTTCCCTTTCACATCCTTTTGAGGAACATACACAATTTCAAATTGTTGGAATTGGAGATACCATCTTGCTAGTCGATCATTGAGGACATGTTTCGACATCACAAATTAGATGGGGTTGGCTTTAGAAATAAGACGGACGACGTGAGCTTGAAAGTAGTATTTCATCTTCTAAATTGAGAAGACTAAGGCCAAACATAGCTTTTCGATTGGCGAGTACTTCAATTCATTTGGTGTCATCATCCTACTCAAGTAGTAAAGGGAATTTTCTTTCCCTTTGTCATTCTTTTGGGCTAAGAGTGCTCCCACTGATCTTTCTTGAGCTGATATGTAAAGTATCAATGGCTTTCCAGGAACAAGAGCTGCTAAAACTTGTGGTTTTGTTAAGTAAGACTTGATGCTCTCAAAGGCGTTACTACAAGATTGGTCCCATTCGAAAAGAGTGCCATTTTTCATAAGGCGGTGGAATGGTTGGCACTTTCTTGCTAGATTCGAGATGAATCTCCTAAGATATGCTAGCTTCCCTTGCAAACTTTTTAATTCATGGATGTTTCTTGGCTCTACCATCTTCAGAATTGCATCTACTTTTACTTGATCAATTTCTATTCCTCGATGTCGTACAATGAAGCCAAGGAATTTTCCAGAGGTAACTCCAAACGCACATTTCAAAGGATTCATTCTAAGTTGATACCTTCGTACTAGATCAAACACCATCCTCAAGTCTTGCAAGTGATCACATTTTTTTCTTCATTTCACTACTAAATCATCAACATAACATTCAACATTTTTGTGAAGAATGTTATCAAAGATGTTTTGCATAGCTCTTTGGTATGTTGCTCCTGCGTTCTTCAAATCGAAAGGCATTAATTTGTAGCAATAAATGCCCTTAGGAGTGCGGAATCATCCTTTGGCGACATGCAAATCTGATTGTAGCCGGATGAACCATCCATAAAAGACATCGCCTCATACCCAGTAGTGACATCAATCATAAGCTCAGGGATAGGAAGTGGAAATTCATCTTTGGGACATGCATTATTGAGATCCCTAAAGTCAATGCAAACTCGAATTTGCCCATTCTTCTTCCTCACGGGGACAATACTTGAAACCCATGTGGGGTACTTAACTTCACGGATAAAGCCAGCCTCAATAAGCTTGTTAACTTCAGTTTTGATCACGGGAACCAATTCAGGCCTAAAACGCCGTTGAGCTTGCTTGATGGGACGTGCACCGCTTTTCATAGCAAGATGATGGACTGCTACCTTCGGGTCTAATCTAGACATTTCTTTGTAACTCCAGGCAAATACATCTTTATACTCTTTGAGTAAGTCAACGTAGGCCTTTTCCTCATCACTTGCCAGTGAAGCATTCACATAAGTGTGTTTTGGATCTTCATCAGTTCCAAGGTTGATTTCTTTCAATGCATCAATTGTCACCTTTACTCCTTCTTCAAGTTTGAGTGGCGCATCTTTAGCATCTTCATCTTCTTGAGGTTCTCCATCGTTGAAAGATATATGGTAACACCATGAAACATTCTCCAACTCTCCATCAATTTGAATTGGAGTAAAAATATGCCTTTCATATTGTGTAGTGACATGATATGAAGAGCCAACACTTTCTTTATCTCCATCACGTTGCTTGGTGTAGACCACAACATGTGAGTTTGCCTTTAGTACTTCTCCACATGAGACCACAATATTCGTCTACCGCCTCATTCTAGAAGGGATCAGACTTTGAAAGTCTTTAGGAGCATTTTGAGATTTTGGTAAAGCAGATTCTTGCATACTCTTGCTATTTCTCCAAACCTTATTTTTCTTCCTCAATGGCCCTAACCTCTCAAATACAGAAATCCTCTTCGTTGAGCTTCCAAGTCGATCAAACACAGAAGGCCTTTTGTTAGAATTAGTAGAATCATCTTCCACAGTTATGTAGTTGTTGCTTACCATTTTTATGGAGACGCGGATAGGTGGAGGTCGTTTGTAGCCCAACCCTTCACGTTGTTGCCTCATAGCAGGTTCTGATGGAAGCTTCCTCAATTTTGATGGTTCGTTAGGATTGAATCCAGCTTTTGCTAGTAGCCTGTAAGCATTAGGATCAAAACCTTCTTCTGTACGCTTCATTGGGAGTGCTTCATATTGGGATGACTTATGGGCCACAAATTTTCCGTGAAGTAATGACTTAGGAGCCACAGACTTCCCAAGTAATTTTGTGGATGATTTCATCGTATCAATTCGCCTTACAGGAAGGGTCAACCCTTCCAACACATTTTCTCGCAACTTGAGAGAGTGTCCTTTGTCCTTCTTTACCTTTGGGACATAACGAAGAATGGGTGTGACCTTTTTACTTGAAGAAGCACCAATCGCGTTAGGCATCTTGTTTGGATTGCCAAGCTTTGAATCTTCCTTGTTTGCGACTTTTACCTTACCGACCGCTACCTTAGCCATATTGTTAAGGAGTCCGTCATCTCCGGATGCAATGTCATCAACTTTTATGGAATATTTCTTCAAGTAAAACTTTGCGTCAGCAAAGTGAGCTTCAGCTTCAGTGAATGGATTATCATCTGCAATAATCCTTTTTGCAACTCCATCCTCATAATACTTCAAACATTGGTGGTAGGTAGATGGGATTACTTTGTTCTCATGTACCCACGGTCTACCAAGCAAAATGTTATATGAAGTCTTTGCATCAATTACATGTAACCACACGCTTGATTGCAACTCTCCGATGGTAAGGTCTATTTTGACGATCCCTATGGACCTTTGTCCTCCTTGATTGAATCCTTGGATCATCAAGAGACTATCAGTAAGATCTGTTGTTGATATCCCAAGTTCTTTCATTGTGCGAATTGGAAGGATGTTGATTCCAGATCCTCCATCGACTAGGATTCTATTCACCATTTTCTCACGTGCAAAACCAACCATGAATAAAGGGCGATTATGAAATGTGTCACAAAAAAAAAGATCATCGTCAGAGAATGTGATTTTGGCCGTACATGCATTTTCGACTTCAGGAGACAACTTTGGAGCATCTTTTGGTGATGGACATAATGAAGTTGCATCTTTTGCCTCCTTTTCATCAATATTACAACATAGAGCTTTTGTGCCATCACATGTAAACTTGGTGTAACACCAATTTGGCAAATATTCTCCTAATGTAATTGGTCGCCGTAGCTCTTGGTAGTGGTGCACCTTTATTTCCTTCTTCTTTGAAAGCATGATCAAAGTTTTGGTTTTGGGTCTCCTTACCATCTTTTCCCTGACGTGTTGCTTTGTTGACTCCTTATGCGAACACACTTTTCTGCGTCTACGGCTAGTCACAAGAGTCCAGCCCCAATCATCAAGATCATCTACTGGGTCTTCATCTTGTCTTGTCGATCCCTCTCCTACAGAAGCCATATCACTTAGTATAGGAAGAGATAACAAATTATTTACATCAATGGGCTCGAAGTCTCCAAACTTAATCATTCTTGTCTGATTGGTGTTTGGAATGTCTTGCTCCATATTTTCTTCAACAAAATTGCAGGTCATGACCGAATTGGGTAAGTCAGAAGCGACACTAACTTGGTTTGAACTCAATTTCTCATCTTCAAGTTCAATCTTCCCTTCGCGAGCTAAGTCCATGATTTATCCTTGAAGACGAAGCATTTCTCGATAGGGTGTTCAACTAGCTGGTGATATTTGCAGTATTTTGGATCATCACTCCTCCCTGCTTCATCTGGTCGTTTCATCTCTGGTAACTCAAAAAGTTTCATCTCACGGAGTTCATCAAATATTGCAGAAACATTTGAGTCAAGAAATGGGTAGTCCTTCCGCTGCATTTCCTTCAAGGTGAGCTTTTGATTTGTCTTTCCTTCAAAAGAATTCGCTTTTGCGCTCTGCGTATTGCCCACCCTTGTGGTGAATTTCACATGAGAGACATTGACGTTCATGGATTCTTTGTTTTCAGTTTTTGGCAAATATTTTCCCACTTTCTTGAATTCTTGCCTTTCTTTGACTTTGCGGAGTTCGTGGACAGGTGGTGCTTCAGTTCCGACCAACGACATGCTCAACTCCATATCATGAGCGCGAGTGGCCAACTCTTCAAAAGTTTTAGGCTTTATGCCTTGCAAAATATAGCGGAGACCCCAATGCATACCTTGAATGCACATCTCTATGCCCGAAGCTTCACTAAGTCTATCTTTACAGTTTAGACTTGTATGCCTCCATCGGTTGATGAAGTAAAAGACTGGCTCTTCATTTCACTGACATGTGTTTGTAAGTTCCACCATGCTTACAGTACGTCTTGTGCTATAAAAGCGGTTGAGAAATTCTTGCTCCATTTGTTCCCAACTATCAATGGAACCAGACTCAAGGTCTGTGTACCAATCGAAAGCATTTCCCTTAAGGGAACAGACAAATTGTTTGACGAGATAATCGCCGTGTGTTCCAGCATTGTTGCAGGTTTCGATGAAGTGCGCCACATGTTGCTTTGGGCTTCCCTTACCATCGAACTGCTGAAACTTTGGAGATTGATAATCGGTAGGCATTTTCAAACTATCAATCCTTGCGGTGTATGGCCTTGCATATGTCAAGGAGGATTTTGTTGCAATCTCGTACTTGTCTTTAATGGTACCCATGATGAACTCCCTGATTTGGTTGGTCGGGATCGTTCCTTCCGAAGAAACTTGGATCTCTTTAGCATATTCAACTTGCTTTGTGGGGCGATCGACTTTCTCTTGGTCTTGCGAACGTTTTCCAGGTGCGTGACTTGATTCTTCATCCATCATGCCCTCCACCCTATCAGTTAGCTTAAAAATTCGAGCATCTTGATCTTGAACATACTTGGTCAAGCCTTCAATAGCTCTTGTCAAGCTCACAAGTTGTTCTTCTACAAATGAAGCGTTAGTCACCATTGCGTGTATTACCATAGTAGGTGGCGGAGAGTAGCGTTGATTTTCCTTAACATAAGATGCAAACATGTTATGTGGGGTTGATCCCGTGCTTAAGACATCATTGTCTGCCGAAGCGAAGGACTTCTCGTATATAGATGGGCTTAATTGGGCAATAACCCTATCGACCATTTCAGCGATGTTTTCCTTTGCAGCTTTTGCAGGAGACTTCACATGTTTTGGAGACAAACCAAAGACAGTAGCAGATTCGGACGGCACTCGTGAGGCTTGTTGTCCCAACAATTTGGCTTGGTTCCTTGTGATAGTTCCCATGCTTCCCGCAGTAACATCGAGGATGTTTTCGACATCGATGCAGAACTTGGATCCATCAGTTTTTGCAGATGCAGATGTGAATACAGATGCAGATGCGAATTTCGATGCCGATGCAGATATCGATGCAGATGGAGATTTTGATCTAGATGCGGATACGGATGTAGATCCAGATTTGGATGCAGATACGGATACAGATGTAGATCCAGCTTTGGATGCAAATGCGGATTTCAAGTTGATCTTCTTGAAAGTCATCTCGGTGTTTTTGAACTTTGGTTGTCTTGAAGAGAAGAGATGAGAGGTAAAGATTGTCCCACTGGGCGTGCCAATTTTTAAGCGTCTAAAGTTTCAATCCTGAAATACAGTAAATAGGAAAGGAAAAATAGCAAGCAAACAATAATATTTGTATTTGAATTAATGTGAAAGTTACAATCTTTATAAAATCTCTTAAAGAGATATGTAATCCCCTGATTCTTCTCTTCACATATGTTCTTGATTTGGCGAAATACTTGCGGCTCAACACTTGGAGCGAAGACTTCTTTGTATGTGGAAGACTTGCAGATCTCCAATAAAGAGCAACTATGTATTTCTGTGTGTATGTATGTGTGTATCCCTTCTGGTCTTATGATGACCTCTTTATATAGGCTTGAGCTAGGGCTTTAGGGGTATTTTGGTCCAAGCAATTTTGACCCTTGGGCCTGAAGAACATGAGTTGGGCTCATCTTGTCAATTTAATGGACTGGCCCAAATATTATTTGGATTTGATTTAAGTCATATCATTTTGACTTAAATATTAATCCGACTTTATTAACAGTAATTTGACTTGGTCAACGTATCATGAATTTAAGATTTAATCCACTTTTAGTATGGATTTATCAATAAAATTTCACTGTCTACACTCCTTCACTGGACACTTTATACCTGCAAAGTGCTCAAATAACTATTAGAAAAGTGGGTTCCCTAGCTCCCACACGCGCCTTAGTTTCAATTGTAACATGACCCATAATTTTTTTTGTGTTTTTCTTATTATTCTATATTATCATAATCATAGATTGCCTCCAAAGTAGCACTTAATTTAACATTACGACACAATGGAGTTGGCTTAACACCTGACTTTTCTTCATTTTCTTCACTTGATGTACTATTGTTCCTAATATCATAATTCATAAGTTAACTTTTTAACTTTTCTTCATTTTCTTGAATTCTTATTTTATATTATTGTGTAAAATAATATAAAGATAATACTATATGCAAACATTGTTGTATATTACATCACATATTTTGAAACTTTAATCTTATTATTTTCACTTCTTTGTTTTAACT